>JARWLC010000007.1:53309449-53611949 GCA_033318265.1 Phyllotis vaccarum
AATAAACAGTATGAAAGCATTAAATTGGTAGATTTTAGTAATTTGACAATGAATGGAATCCCCATGTTACAGGCCCTATCTTTTCTTAGAAATTTTAATGGTGGAAATAGACTTCAACAGAGGTACTGGTAATGACATTCCTTTTAATCCATTCTTATGGTACATTCTTGATTCATATAATGATTCCTCACTGAGTCCTTAAGTAAATTTTGTTTACTGTAATTCTTCTCCAGGAAGGGAATTCTTGCTTTCCAAGGCAGCAATTGAAAGGAGATGAAAATATAATGTAAACACTACATCACATACACAATTTGAGATCAGTTACTCTGTTAGTAGCAGAAATTCATTAATCATCAAATACAGGGCAAGCATGGCTATACATAATAATTTTGAGTGCAATGTAATCTTAGAAATTTAATATATACACTTTATTTAAATGATGCAAACAGCCATATGAAATTGCTTATGATTAGATAACAGGATGAACTCATTTTGCCTCCTGCTTGGTTTCTCATAAACATGAGTACATAATATTGTTGTGCACTGTTGTCCATAGATGTCTTTTTACGTAAAGGGTAAGTATCATTACTTTAAAATTGTTTTTGAAATTATGCATGTTATTTTTTGTTTCATCTGATATGTGCCCCGATTAAATAACATTTTTACAAAAAAAAGAGAAAGTATCAGAAACTTGTGTTAATTTTGAAAAAATTGAAGTGTAGAACATATTACTAGATAGGATGTCATTCCACTGGTCTATAAAAACAAAAAGCAACTGTTCTTGAAAAATTGAAACATTACCTTGTATAATTAATAAAGTACATCAATCAGATTTGTAAATAAAATATTGTTTAAATCTAAAGTATTCAATATTTTGATTAGATTATTTTTTTAAGGAAAATATTTAACGTGTATGTGCTGGATTTTTTTTTAAATAGTTTTTTATAATTGCGATGGAAGGGCAATTGTCTCATTAAAAGTGGTGCAGAGGCCAATACTTGGGTTGCCATTAGATATATAAACAAGTGAAAACTGTGGAACAAGTTTTAAGCTCATTTTGGAAAAAAAAAAAAACAGTTCTGTAGAAATGCATATTTGTATTTGTTTCTCTAATAAATCTGCAAATAGCTTTAAACACAAATTAGTTTTAATTATTTAAACATGAGTTCTGTTAAGTAATTTAACACCTGTTTTGCCTTATATTGTGTGAAAAATGTTATCCTGTGGAAATACAGGCTTATTGTGAAAATCAAGGTAGCTCTGCATTTATTTGAAAAAGGCCAGGCATTTAACACTTAGGTATGAAGAATTTGCATTGAAGGCAGTACTGCCCCAAATTATACCATCTTATCTACTGCTGAAATCAATAGAGGACCAGTTTGAACCTGCGTTAACTCAGTGTCAAGTAAAAGACCAGCAAGTAAGTGAAATCACATCTGAATATTCGATAACCAAACCCTGAAATGGCAGTGCTCTTCCTCACATAGAGCGCGGAAGTAATGTGGCTTCTCAACTATAGAGGCCTGGTCTTTGTGAGTGAGACTTGCACATGATTAAAAGTATTGCCCTGGTGACATGTATTCCCTGGAAACAGTGAATATTGAAGATGTTTTAGGATAACATACGGTCATCTTTCTATTGTTAATATAGCATCTCCACTTTGAAAATGCTTGAAGAAGATAAATATACATGAAACTCACTGATGTGTCCAGTTTGATGTTTTTGCTTCTATTTTCCTTTTGTCTTTCTGGTGGAACAAAATACTGTTGGTAGAAGACTCATTTGAGCATACCAGACATGTAGAACTACAAAGAGGATTCAAATTACAATAAATTATTCTGATTGGCTGATTTATTTTTAATATGTAACTATTGGGGAACATCTGCATAATAAAGTGTTAAGCAATTCCATTGGCTTATCCAGCTTTATAGTTTTTGATCTATTCCCAAAGTACTGCATTTTAACTAATAGATAGTTGTGTCCATTCACTTTTTAAGATAGTCTAAAGCAAATTCAATATAAAACACCCCCAAACTTTCACACTTTTGTCATACTTTGTTTTTATCCTAAATATTAAGATGGATCAGGACTATAGGAAACAATAAAACTGTAGTAGTGTTATATTGAAATAATCCAACATACTAAATCCTGGATAGTCTTGGTGATTGTGGCATTTTATATTGTCAATTTCAGAATCAAACTTTGGAAGAGATTCTAACTAAAGAGAGACCACTGTCTTGGAGACCAGTCCAGGCTAACACTGTAAAACAAAGCATGACTCTTATTAGAGTTTGAAGCTTGCTCAGTAATTGAATTGTGATTTGAACACATACTGGCATAACACAAAGCTCTTCATAAAAGCCCAATCTTGTTTTATAAATATGTTGAGGGAAAGATTGTTGAGAAAATTCTCTACACAGTATATTTTATGATCTACAAATCATTTATAATACTTATTCATTTGCTGTTCAGCACCTTATAGACACAACCCTTAATGGTCTTTAGTATTTAGCTATTTAATAGTATCAAGATACATGGGACTTCTTTTTGTGGTTGGTTGGTTTGGTTTGGGATTTGGGTTGAGGTTTTTTTTTTTTGTTTTTTTTGCTACTTTTTTATGGTCACATTTTGGTTTTCTTTTGTGGGAGATGTATACACATAGTTCAATTAAAAATAAAGGCAATTTCTGTAACTATTTGCCCCGAGAAGTGATTTTTAATGAGAAATGCTGTATATTTCCAGTGATTTTAGACTAGAGAAAAAATTAGAGGTTAGACTTCCTTTATTTGATTTTATTGCTTCAGAAAATGTCACTAGTGTATGTGTGACTTATTTAATCTATACAAGAGAACTCATAAAACTAATTTTCTATATTCTAGAATATAGGTAGCCACATAAAAATATCACCAATATTTAAGGATTTTGCTTCTCATTCAAAGCCTTAACTAATTCCTTGCATAGGAGCTGCTAAACATAAACACTCTTACTTCCTCTGAGCATTTGAAATATTTTATTTGGATTTTTAAAGTGCAATCTGTCTCATTTAGTACCTATTTTAAGACCACTAGTATTGCTTTAAAAGATTATACTTATTTCTTAGTTGGCTTCTTAGTTTTATTTATTTTGTTTATCAACTTTTGATTTTTAAATAACTTTTCTTTATATGTTTAAGATATTTCTTGAGTTTATGGACCAATGATGAGTTTTCTTTATAAGTTCTTAGAGCAAATTTTATACTTCGATGTATCCAGTCATCATAAATTTGAAAAAATAAAATATGTGAAAATTTCAATCTGTTTACAATTTGATTTTATGTTAACTTCCTCATTTTGAAAAACATGTTAGATTTTCAAATACCTGGTGTGAAAAATAAGGAAGGTAATACAGAAGACAAAACACAGGAAAGAGAGACATCATAACCTTGGCATGGGCCACAGCCACCAGGGACACCTTAGCTAACCCCACTCTGGGCCTCTGGCATTGCTGAAATACTGATGCTCTTACATCATTATCCCGTGCACCTCTTCATGTGGGAATCTGTCATCTTGTGGGTATTGTTTTCAATGTTCTCACTGACGTGTTCCTGCAGTGATGTTCAAGAATGTCCACTGAGTAGTGTTAGTGGAGAGGTGCCAAGAGTCACCTCAGATGCTTTTGCTCTGGTGTCTTTGTTGCACAGAGCAGATTAACACTCACCTTTTTGTTTTTATTATTGTTGTTAATTTCTTTCTCTTTTGTTCATAGTTATACCGCTTTATCCTGATGTGAAAAAACCAGGAAGATATTTTCACTATTTTTGAAAATTTTAAGCAGAGTATACTGAGGGCACAGAATTGATACTAATAGTATAAATACAGATACAAATCCCCTGTTTCTCAGAACAGTGAACCTTAATCCTCAATTGAGATCCTGTCAGCTGTCTATTTTGATTCAAGTTTTAACAAAGTAAATTTTTTTTAACAAGCATTGAGAATGTCATCACTTGTCTGTAGTAAAACAGTTAAAACCAATATAATTAAGCTTATCAAACCTCTTTTTTTATCACTTCAAATGTTTGGGAGAAGCAAAGTTACCATTACAATGCTATAATTATAATACTCATTATGACATTTTTCTCATTAGCATAAGCTTTATTGCCATTAGCTCTGAGCATTTTTAAAAGACGAACTTCTAAAATTAAATTTTTGAAAGAATGTGTTTTAATACATAAGTAGATAAGAAATTTTCTCTGAAGTATATTAGTACATATTTTCATAAGTGATTCTCCAACATTTGAGGAGATTAAAATAACTATTATATTCTGCTATATGCTGAAAGCACTTTCATATTAATTCACACAATAGTATAAGGTGCCAGCATTGATTGTATCCCGATTTTGCAGAAAATGAGATGCTATACAACTGCTGAGTCTGAAGCCACTGAGATAAAATTAATAAATTGAAAATCTTCCTCTCTTGACAGTATAAAGATTTTTGGTTCACAACTAAAGTGATAAAAAACATCATTGGAATATTTCTGAGACAGTAAGCAACTTTAGTGCAAGATAAGTAGTTTTGTTTTCCAAAAGGTTAAGACGCCCTGAAGTTTTCAGAATTGCAACTATTATGTAAATCAAAATGCACTAGCCGACATGGTGCATTTGTTATGCCAGGTTTTATAGTGCAGTTTGACTTTGGAGGTGTAGCTTAAAAAGTGGAGAAGGGATACTCTTTTAAGATCTGGGGAATTTTATGGAAGTAAACATGTCTAGGAAATTGGAATAGTATAATAGGCACAAGGAATTGTCAGCACTAAATGTGTCTCATGATCTCTTTCATGTATTAACACTAGAGAAATCCATTATATCATTACAGAGCATACAGAATGCTATACCTACCAGATTTCAAGGCAGTTCCTCGGTGTTTTTCTTACAAAAGTTTAACCATTTGAAACATTTTTAGATTTAGTTTTTCAATATGCATGTTTTCAACTCCTCAACAAACGGACATGCTGTAAAAGAATTAAATGTTGGAATTTTGTGGATAGTTTATCTTTCACAATAATGAAAAAGAAATAGATTACAGATTTGTGTTCACATATGTTAAGAATTTATTTGTGAAGTATATGTTTTCAGGCCAAAACAAATTAGTCCATATCAGACTAATCCCTATCAATTTTAAATTTATTGAGCACCATATATTTTGAAAACTAAATGCCCTGTGTAAGGATTTAACAATGTAAGCTACTAATAGACACAAGGTTTCTTCACAGTTCTGTAATGTGTCTAAATTTTACAGCTTCTTGAGAGCCATCCTGATAACTATTTAACTTGTTAAAACTTAAGTGTAATGTGTTGTGAAGATTTTATTAAATCCTTATTTTGAAAAAAAATATTAATGAGGATTGAGTTTTGGGGTCTCACATGTGGTAGGCTCTCACACTGAGACACAGCCAGGCATTTGTTCGCTTTTTAACTTTGGCACAGTATCATACGCTACCCAGACTGGTCTTTAACTTGTTAGCATCACTTTGCTCCCTACCTTAGTGCTGGGGTCACACTGCTGTACCATTATACACTGCTCAAATGTGTTTTATGAGAGACTGCTTTAAAATTAGTAAAACCTAAGAGATTTTTTTTTTAACTTGTGCTTTTGTTCTGTGTTATATTGTCTACTTTTACAACAAGGCAGAAAAATAAAAAACAAGAATTATCACTGTCTGACCCTGTAGTTTATAGGGTATGCCTTCTGCATGCACAAGTGATCAAGTTCAGCTTCTCATCTGTTATTTATTTATCAAAATAATTGTGTCTTATTAACTATCATGTCCAACATAATCATCTCATTTAACAATTTATTACAATGCTTTAGTTGTTTAAAGACATTGTTTTAATAGTATATTTTATTTTAAAATCAAAAATATATTAAGGGGTCTATGTCTTAGGGGTTTTTTCATCAAATTATGCCTTTGATTGCAGAAATTGCCTGAACATGTCTACTGACTGTAATATATCCATCTCTGTTTTTGTAATTCTCTAAGAAAATGAAATGTATATAATCAATGAAAATAATTTTTATAAAATACCATGCTTATAGTATTTTACGTATGCTTTAAAATGGAAGTAAAAATGTTAGTATTAATCCTGCCACTTCACAGAACTAGCCTTTGCTCTAAAACAATGGCAAGAAGTGTTTAGCAGGAAAAATTAAATTACTTTAATTTCCAGTGCTCTTCAAAAAAAAAAAACATATAAGCCATTTAATTTTTATTAGATTTTTTGCATGTTTATCATAAGACAGAATCTGGGCTGTCATATTCAATAAATACATATTTCTATAATCTAAAAATACTTATCTCCTACCTAAGAAGAATTCTCTAAAGTTAATTCTCTAAGTAATATCTTTTGTATTAAATTTATTCTTTGACAATTCCACACATATTGTCATACATTCTGATCACATTGATACTACTCATGCTGGCCAACTACAAGTAAGTACTTCTCACAGTTTCATGTCTAAAAAAAAATGCTATCTAAGGTCAGAGTTACAAATATGATTTCTATGACTTCAGTGTAATAAATGTCAAGTACTAGTATTCATATGTAAAAAAATGTACTTCTGTTAAGAAGTTACGTTTATTATCAGCATTTCACAAAGACCATCAGCCAGAAGATTCTTAGCCCATCAAGCCAGAAGGATGAGGTGAATGCAGCCTATCCCATTGTCTTTCTTACTGACAGACTTATACACGTGTGACAGGAGCATTTGTATAACATTGTACAGGTACTGAATAAGATCCTGACTTTCAGTAAACCTAGATTTCAGTACCTATATTTGGCTTAAAGAAAGAAAAGCTTAAGTAAATATTAATTGCCTCTTAAAAGGAAAATATATTTATAAACTGTTTAGCAGTCTAATAAATTTTGTGAACAAACTCTATAAATATGTGAGCATACCAGATCCTGATAAAGCATACAAGATCCTTTTATTGGAAAACAAAAAGATTCCATAGATAAATACCTTCAGATAATACAGATAGGTAATATAAACACAAAATAGGTACTTAGTAGTTAGCCCATGTTATTACAATAAAAAATTATTAAATTTCTTAAATAAGCTATTAAATATACTCATTACAATTAAAATGTAAATGTTAACAATCAATCAAATAAAAAATGGTAAAAAGAAAACCCATAACTGATCTTACTTTATTAATGAAGTGAATATTTCAACTATAGCTGTAAGAGGAACATCATGAATGCTCACAAAGACCCAAAATAACATTATCTTGTAGACATTTCCTTAAGTGAATATATGGGAGATGTGAAAATTTACAGTATGCTACAGATTAATAACATAGACTTGAAATTAATTGAAAGACCTGCTAAAATTAAGAGAACATCTGGCAATTTATTTGGGAAAGTAAGCTCAATGAACCAACAGCAGCTCAATACCTAGTCACCGATCCATTTCACTCTTCCTGAAACCTCTAGCAAAGGGGAAAGAGCCTGCTAGATACTCACTGATAATTGGCCTACACTGAATTTAGTAAAAATTGTCGCAGCATTGTAAAGTATTTAATATTTATATGGAAGTACATAATTACAAGGATGTTAGTAAAGTTTGTGTAAAGAAATGTGACACCACGATTTTATTCAGAATTCCTAAAATATAAAGCTTATTGAAAGTAAAAACAACAGATATGAATTGTTGTAACAGCATCTACATTGAAAATTCTCAATAGTTTTGATAATACCTTGATCTATAACAATATATTAAGATAGAATATAAAATTCTCAAGCCATTAGAGGGCTGTGAATTATCCAAGGTAAGTTCATAGAATAAGAAAAATTAGAACATAATGGCTGTCTATGAAGTACATTTTCTGAAACACATTTAGCATGACCACATGCCAGAAAGCATATTTACTGCTCACATAACTGAAGTTAAAAACCTTAGCAGATGCTGGCATATCGATGATGATGATAGCACCTTGACATTTGCAAATTCTTTTCATATAGCATTGTTTTCTCAATCACAACAAATCCCTCAAAATGGAAGAATCAAGTTCAAATTTAATACTCTCTTCTTAAAATATAATGGCTACTTGTCCAAACTCCAAAAAGAGCAAAGTAGACAAAAACCGCCCATTCACTGTGAGAATTTTAACATACCACATTGTATTGGAGATGTATTCAAAGATAACATCGGGACATAGAAAACTTTTATTAGAGAATGTAAAAGTTGGCATGAGAGTTTCTCCAGGAAAAGAGCAAAGATCCCTTTAGAAATTTCTGGCCCTTTATTATATTAACTGAGACTATGAGTCTTCCAAATACCAGACATTATAGTGATGAATCTTAAAATTTGCACATCCTCCTAAATTCATGCACCCAGTGTCTGTGATAAAACCGACTCTCAATCTTAGCTCCCATGCATGCTTGACTAATAAGCAGTCATCATCAGGCACATGATATGACAGAGAAAAATAGTGTTCCCCTGCTTCAATAGATTTAACATCATTTTGAACCTAAGGTATTACTAGTTTCATAAAACGTGATTAAAAATTGTACATGAGTTTTTTGAAAGGCATACAAAATGCATACTGAAGGGCACAGTTGCGTTTTATTCTCTGAGCCTGACTCATTTAAACACTACATAAAAATTAAAGTAATGTTCCATGTACATAGAGTCTATTGCTCTGAAATTGAAGTGTATCAAAAAGTATATGACCAACTAGAAAGAAAATGTAGGAAGTGTTAGAAAAAACGAGTATGGGATAGATGAATACCTAATAAAATTTAAGATATTAACTATAAATACTTAAAATCATCAGAATTTTAATATTTTTCATTCTGATGAAATTGAAATATTAGCAATGGTAAACTCAGAAAATGTTCCTTCTATTGCCTTGCAAGCATTGAATTGAATATAGTGATTAATGTTCAAAACTCACAATTTTTCAAGTGGCCAGGACTATGAATAAATAAAAAAGTAAATGAAGATGCCGTTAATAGAACAAATGAAGGAAATGAGTCATCTTTAGACAGAACTCTGAAACACATTCCAGCAGTGCTTATGGCTCTGAATGTGTAGTGAGCAGTGGCCATCATTTAAATCACTGAAAAGATAATCACTTAATAAAAGAAGATTTAAAAAAGTACTTTTAAACAGAGATATTTAAATCAGGACATTGAAGTTATTTTAATAGTATGGATTTTAATATGGTGACTAAGTGTTGTCCTTACCAAAAATATTGTTCTAGAATGTATTAACATTTTAAATATCAATTGGGTAAATGGATATGGAAACCTAGCAGGGAAGCTGAGTGACAGTCGGTGATCTAAAGAAAAGGAAATAGGAGGCGTGGTATCAGCAGACCTGATCAATAGTCATAGAGCTCACTGAGGGGCAAGCAAGTGCCAATCGGATATTTTAAAGCCCTAACTCTAGAGATTGGTGTGTGTGTGTGTGTGTCTGTGTGTGTGTCTGTGTGTCTGTGTGTGTCTCTGTGTGTGTTTTCTACACTCTACAAGTTTCAGAGGGATGAAGTAATGGGATGTTCTTGAAGGAATTTCTTGTAAGTGACTTAGAACTCAAAGTTTAGAAGTAGTTTTGTTAATTTATCAAAAATACATTTTTAAATAGCTAAGATTTAAGTCATTTTCTCATTACAACGATCTCTATAATCTACTCCTATTAAGATACTTTGTGTTTTACTTCTGAAACATCTTAAAATACTTATTAAATGTATTACTGTGCAACAAAGCAAAACACTTTTTATCATACCCAATAAAGGAGAAAGCAATAGCATACTAATGTATGTGGAAATTTATTCGTTTTTATTTTTCTTGTTGTCAATTTTCTTTAACTCCACTGTCTAAAATTGTTGTAAACACTCATTAGAGAAAATTATATGCATGTGTAGAATCTGAAAGTTGAACCAGGCCTACTGAAAGAAACAGCAGCTGAAAATGGTTTTTGCAGCAGCCCAGTAAAAATGAAGATGGCAATATCCATTTTCATCTGCATTTTACTATACAATGTTCAGAATACACCCAACTGGAAATCCCATATGATTTTGTCAAAAGAGAAACAAACACTTTTCTTTAATAGAATGAAACTTTAAAATACATGTGACACTTTATGCATTAAACAGTAAAAATAAATACTATACTTTCACAATTTGGCTGTAAGTTAGATGGTCTGAAGTGGCCAAGCTGTTCCTTTCAAGAGATATTAGAAAGGTCTGCACCAAATAGTAACAACAAAATTGAGCTAGGGAAGTTTTATTTTTTAGTATGTCTTGACTTACAGTTTTTTAAACATCAAGGAAATAATGTTACCAGATATGAATATTTTTAAGAAACAGTTACTTTTCTTATTAAAGAAATAGAAAGCATCAAAATAAATAAAAAGTCCTATAAGCTGAGTCTTGCCCTTCTTCCATAACCCTTAAACTTCAGCCTTCAATACCCCATGCATCTCTCCTATTATCCATGACCCCTGAACCTCACCTGTCATTATTTCTGTACTTTTTCCTGCCCCCGCAGCCCTTACCTCTTACCTTTCCACCATGACCTTGAACCTCACTCGTCTGCATGACTCCTGAACCTCTCTTCCCCATGTCTCCTAAACCTCACATTTGCCCATGACACACAGCACCCCCATAACCCCCAAACTTTACCCTCCCCAGGCATTCAGGCTGAAACAATGAAATGAAAGGGATATTTGTTAACTTGTTTTATTTTTCTTACCTCACAATTTATAACAAGATATAATTCCTTTATTCATTGATCCCATTTCTAAGGAGATAAATTTATGTGAGCTTCTATTGCTATCAGGATGGGAAAGATACTAGTAAAATCTATGTGTACATTTCTTTTGATTACTTTTTTAGTAAAATAATTTTATTTTGATTGGCCTTCAAAGATTAAAATCAAAACTATATTGGGAATATGTATAATGTGAGCAACCAATTTAAAATATGCAGCCCCTTTGTAAACTCCAAGATATTATATTCTTTGATAACACTTTGCCTTTATTTTTAAAAGACAAAAATATTACTTTAAGTGAGTCTTTTTGTTTTTTCCCCTTTTTTCCTGACAATATTTGTGCTGGATACCTGACAGTTAAGGCCAAACCTATGACTGTCACTTGGTTTTAATGTATGAATGTTTCACAGAATTCATCAACTGTCATGGTGATATCTGAATTTAATGTGTCAAATTTTTAAACTGATATCAACTCAGATCATCAACTCAGAAATAATTTCAAAGATGAGAAGGTAAGTTAATATGTGCTATTTATGTCATTAAAACATAATGGATTATACAGACCTACTTTCAAGTAATTAATAAGTATTCACCATGAGCATAATAAAATTTTAAATGGCTCTATAATGTTATATATTCCTGTGGGTCAGAGAAATAAATAAAGACCGAAAGAATGAAAATTTACAACATGATGCGTCTGTTGTAAAATCTTAAGCTATCTACTTTGTTCCTTCTTTGTTTTCATTAATCGAGTCTACAACAGATGGCCTTTCAGCTAACTCCAAGAAGTCTGACTGAAGCCTGTCCCCACTCAACTACTCCCACATTTGCCCCTAAATCATTATTTCCATGGAATAGCATGGTGATTTACATGAGCAGAATAAAATTTTGTGACTAGTCTTAAAAGACTGGTTCATGGTCAACCCCACAGCTAAAGTACCTGATATCTTCTCACTGACAGGAAATACCAGAAATTGTTTGTTAATGGCTCATAGAGTCGATAGATTAAGAAAATAACACACAAAGTAGAACGATCTCCAGATGCTGTGTTCCAGCCGACTTCATTATGCAAAAGCTGACGTGGTGCTTCCATTACAAAGTAAGAATATTATAAATGCCATATGTACATGGTGAATTTTGTGTGAACAATTGTGATTTCATAGACACATATTTCTCAACAATGTCCTCATTGATCGGAGTGAAAATAAATTCGAAGACTGACGGGGTTATGGTGTCATCAAATCAACAGACTTTAGATGGTAAGTCTTTACTACTGCATGTCCTAAAAAACACAGAGAGCCAATAGAAAATTCTCCCTTTAGAAGCATACTGTGAATCTTCCACATTTAGATTCAGAGTCATCACCTCACTCCTCAGACCATCTTCCAGCCCAAGACTGCAGCTCTCACCTCAGGATTATCCAATTGAATAGAAGTGGGTGTGGCCTTCATTTCTGCAACACAGGTCTGTTCTCTAACAGTAAAGTCAATATCTAATTTCAGAAAAAAATGAAGGAATGATTCTTGCTTCCTTTGGAAAGAATCAGATCTCAAAAACAAATTGGAAGTTGCAGATTGGAGTCCTCATACCCCTACCCTTTTTAAAGAACAGATAGCAACAAAAGTAGAAAAATAATCAGGAAATGAAGTCCCTTTAATATTAGTATGTTATCATTGTGAAATTGATATGCCTCAGTAAAAGGTAGTAGAGACAGATTTCCCTGAATTTCATAGCATGCTGAATTCTTGATTGGGCTAGTCTCTTTACTCACATATTCATTGAACATCTGCCTGGATGTATATGTATAGCTAAAGGTCATTTGGCATAGAAAAGAGTCCCTACAGATAGAGAAACATCCAGTCATGAAAAATTTAAACTGAAGAAAAATAAAACTGTAAAGAGATAAAATACGTCATGGGACAGAGGTGGTGATGACTGAGACAGAGAAGCCAGGGAAGACTGCTTAATTCTCACTATCACATGAGTTTGGAAGAGACAAAGGTGCCTACCCAGTGCCTATTTGTAGATTAGATTTAAAAACAAAATACATAATAAAGCCCACCAGTCTCTTTATGTACACCTTAGCACTATATATGGCATTTCATGACGCTGAGTTTATTAAATTAAAAAAATGATAAAGTGTTTCACCAGCTTTGGAGAATACATGTTGAATTTTACTATGGCTTTATTTCATGAAAAACATTATCTAAAAGGTGTTTCTTGTAAGAAAATGTATTGTAGCAGCAGCAGAATGGTGATACACGGGGAATATTCTAGAAAAGAATCCATGTGATTTTGGGCGGGGGTGGGGAGAGCAGGTCACCAAAGACATGGCAGGGCAGTGACTGGAATTCATACTTCCTGACTCTCAGCCAAGTCCTCCTTCCAGTAATCCATGTGGCTTCATAAATCTGCTTGACGAGGCCTTCATTTTGATGTACTACTTCCAGAAACAGAAGCCTATTTTAATACATTAAAGTTCACTGTGATCCTGAAAACAAACTACTTATGAGTTTGGGAGGGAAAAGTCTTCATTTAGGGCTCGTACATTCAGAGTGCAGAATTTTAAAATGGGAAAACTTCTCAAGTATAAGACCTATACATGGAGAGTGTCTGCCATCAAAGCTTATGCTTTTTCTCCACACGGAAGAGGTAAGCTGCATCTTTCCAAAGCTTCCGAGCCCCCACAGAACACCCTCTTGGGTAAGTCAAATGCATAGTGAAGGTCTGTCTCCTGATGAAATGACATGCTACACTATCTCACATTTATGCAAATGAGTTTATTGTTGGACCTATTAAAGATAGAGATTTGAGTAAGTGGACACAGAAAACATTAAATTTATAAAAAGGATGAGCACTTACTGAAGATGCAAGTTCCACAAAGTTTTATTGTGGGAGACACATGAGAGCACGTGTGAGGACTGTCGGTGTAAAACACAGTGATGGAGATATTGGAAACAGCAGTGATATTTACTGTCTCGGGGCTCGTCCTTTATTTCTTATTCTTTTCCATTCCTGCTTCATCTCCTCTTTTCTAGATCTTTCTGTGGTCTTTCTCTTAAATATTCTATTTAATAACATTTTATTCTGACTTTTCTGTCTCTTTCAACTCTCCTTATTCAATAATTTTACCAGTGAAAAGACACAGTCCCAAATTTGGGTCTTGTGTCAGAATACAACTTAGCTCAATGACTAGCAAAGAGAATACTGGTTGCCAGACAAGTCTTAATAAGCAAACCTCCTACCCTGCATCTTCACCTCAGGCCTTAGTAGGGACCCTGGCTTGATATAGCAGAGGATGGGTGAGAGAGATACTAAGCTCAACAGTGGTCTACTGACTGTAATTTGTTCAAATCAAGCCTGAAGATGGGGCCAGTGATGTCCGAATTAGCTGTCAACAATCATCTTTGAATTGTTCTCTCGAGGGTAACACAGGCAAAAGTGAAGGTAGGAACCAGATAACACAGCTAAGTCCTACTCACTAGAACTCAACTAGTGAATCGCGTCAGCCTTTTCACAGAGATGTCTTATTGCAGTAAAGATGGGAGGGAGGCAAGAAGTCTTTAAAACACTGCCAAAGTACAACTGTTTTATTAAAAACAGTCCCAATTTTAAACATTTCTCAGGATCTATGTTATAAAATCTGTGGATCTGAAATGTCAGAGATTACAGGACCTCCCCCAATGAACCACACACACACACACACACACACACACACACACACACACACACACACACACACACACACCATCCATTAGACCCAAGTGTAATGAACTCATTATAGTGCTTTCCTGTTTTCATTGGAAAACCTGATGAGGAAACTGGAGAAATCTCTCTCCACCCCTGTTCAGCTCCCACTGTAATCCAGGAGATGATGCATCTTAAGGAACTGACATCAGGTGATAAGATGGCAGCCAGCCTCTTCTGTAGCATTTAGGCCAGATTGCCAGCTGTTCCGCCACTGTGGTTTCAAGGACCTTCTAAAAAAAGAGACCCACTTTCTTTTAACATTTATCTTTGGAAACTCCTGTAAAATCCATTGGCATGACTTTTTCCCTCCCTCTCTTCCCTGGGTTTGTTTTCTTAGTGTCCTTGCTTTAAGTTACATAGTTAAGAACTTTATCATCTAAATTGTGATATAGGAAACTTCAAAGAGGGCTTTCATCTGACTGACTTGCTCTGGTAACTCAGAACTCAAGCCCTCTCTCATTGGAAGAGAAAAGGAAGTTTGTTTGGTGAATATTTAGCTGGCAACAGCATTGTGATAAACAACTCTTATTTTAGAGGCCATGACAGGTGAGTTATTAAGCAATTGTATTCAATTTCTGTCAGAATTCAAGAAGTTGGGACAATCTGTAATTTTAAAACAAGTTGCCTGGCAGAGTGAGCTGAACACAGTCCCTTTACTACTTGATTGTGAGCTGTACTGCTCAGAGTATTTATAGGACAGAGTGCTTCTTTTCTATGAGGAGGCATGCTGTGGCAGAAAAACTCCATGGATTTCAAAATATTATTTCCAAGAAGGTTTTTCAGGCAATTTGATAACTTTTCATAGACTCCCCTGTTACGCTTATTATAAATTAAAAATTTAAAGTTTGTCCATGAGGTTACAGCCAATACTGTTTGCTTTTAAAAGGTTCCCAACCACTACTCTGTCAAGAGAGTATAGGAGCTATCAAAGAGAAAATATCTCTCCTTCAAGACAACAGCCATGTCTGGGAGCCTTAAACCCAAGTTCTCAATGAATAATTGGTGCATATACTTAGGAAAAGATTAAGAAATAAATTCTTAGGAAAGAGCAGATTGTCATAAGGCAAGACACCATTGTATGTTTTATAATCTGTTACATTTTGTGAATTGGCATAGCTGTGGAATCATAAGACATCTCTTGATGGCCTGTACCTCTTACTGTGATAAGCTATCTGGACCCTCAGCAAATCCTCTAGCTCTTGCACAAATTGGCCTGGAATCAAGTAAGTCTATGATTTCCTATGGAAGTCATAGAAGTTTCATGTTATTGGTATTTTTTTTAATGTTAGAATTATTTAACTAAGAATCTTCAAAAACATTTAAAGAATTTCAAACTCTCTATTCTGATCCTTTAAAAAGGTTACTTTCATTTATGCCCATAAATAACAGATTGCCAATTATTTTTTCTTTTTCTTATTTTTTTTTGTAATGCCAGAAATTAAAATTTCACAGGACCTTGCATGTCCTAAATCTGCACTATCTATCTGAGCTAAATTCCCAGATGTGGCATACTTTTTAATAAAGGAGCGTTGTCATTAGAAAAAAAAATGTATATATGAAGACATATATCTATGGGTTTTTAGAATTAAAAATGAACCATTTGGTAATAGGAAGTAATGTTTTGCCATATAAGCATAAGGACCTGAGATTGATATCAAGTACTTACTTGAAAAGGCAGGCATGATGTTATGCTATGCTTAGAATTCCTATGCTGAAGACCCGCTAGTATGCAAACCTAGCCTAACTAGTAAGCTCTAGGTCTCCATAAGAGACATAATATTAAAAAACAAGGTGAGTGCTTTATGAGAAGTGACACCCAAAGTTAGTCCCTGGTCTCCATACACTCGTGTGTGTAGCCACACAAATACAAATATACCCATACAACATGAATGTGTACATACATCAACTAACACTGTGGAACATGTTGTTAGAAAGCTGTATCTTGTAGGAAGCTGATAGCAGATTGGTATTATATAATTTATGCAAGGTAGCCATGCTTGATAAAGGGTCCTTCAGTCTTCCTATCACACTACTTTGCCCAAACTTGAGGGCTGGCTTCTCATATGTAATGGACTGGAAAAAAAAATCTAGCATGCCCTTTCTTAAATGTTATTGGGGGAAGGGAGATGTCTCCTAATATTTTTATAATCTTTAAAGTTGGAGATAATATGTAATCTAGTTGGTTCTTAGAGATGTAATTAAATTAAAGTAGGCAAAATTAGAAATATGAAATGCATAACAATTATAAGGGAATGATTAAGACAATGAGGCGTAGCCTTGTGTCCTGCTATGCATTGCTGGCCTTTCAGGACACCCTCATGTTGTGTTTAGCCAGACAATATTTTCTTGTAACTGGTAGCAGCAGAGCCCAGAAATCCAGGCAACATGAAACAAACTGGGGCTTCAAACAATTCAAGGGTGGCCAAGAGAAGGAGAATTTTAGAGCAGCCAATAAGTAGTCTGTTTCTAAATATGGTTTTCAATAAACTGGATTATACTGAAATCAGAAGCAGTAATTATAAGCAACTATGTGGCATTTGCATAAAGTTGAACCAAAGTTGGCTATTCAGGGAACTCTAACATTGAAATCAGATTTAGTGGTCCATCACAGATGATTAATTTTCTGTCATTCTAATGAAGAATAAGCTTTTGTTCTCTGTATTCATTACCTTATGTAAACTTTGGCTAGAGGCCACTTAGAGGCTTAGCTTCAATAATACAGGAAGCAAAGAGGTCTCTTGATATATTTAAGTCTCCCAAGAGACAGGTTTCTCCCTGGTAATACAATTCGCACAGTCGATTCCCTCTTATCATCTACCCTGCCTTTCTGTGATGCCCAGTGCATAGCACAGGAGCCAAATACTGTTACAGGAGAAATTAATTGTTTGTTGAGCAATAACACATTAAAACTACACTTTCAAACCATACATTAACTGTTGATTTTATACTCAAACTTATATGTTCTATAAGAAACTTGATTTTCCCTTTGTTCTCTTTTATTTTTTCTTCATAAAAACTTCCTTTTCTTCACAAATATTCAGAAACCCCCACTCTTGCTTAAAGCATAGATTATTAACTTATCCTAGGGTCCCATTGTTTTCTATAATTTTTCTTCTTCAGATTATGAGTCCAATTAGGAAATTCACTAAAAATGCACATTTCCTTTTCAGTTCTTCTCGGGTGTATGTGCAGTGTCTACCATGACATAGAGTACCTGACTGACAGGGCCAAATGTTTGTCTGGAAATTTTAGAAACACTATTATCCCATCCATGGCACCTGACTAGGTGTGTCCTTGGGAAGGAGAAATTGATAGCCATAATTCTGATTTGTTCCTCACCATGTCCTTGGTCCTGACATGACTGACCTGTGACACAAAGTGGCATTTAAAAAACAACTTTTAAATCACTTTTATCAGAAAAATGACCCTTATCCAGTATATATTATGAATACATTTAACAAAAGAGCAAAAGGAATCTTAACAATATATCACTCAGTGGGATAATCATATTGTAATCAAATTAGTATCAAGTATATATTTTCCTGTGACTTACAAAACTGAGATCAATGTTCTCTAGACCTAAGGAGTCTATACTAAGAGAAAATAACATTTTCATTTTTATATTAGAATGATAAACTCCCTATAGAATCTCTATAAAGGAACTACAGCTAGAAATGAAGTTAGGCTAAACAGAGGAAAGGAACGTCTTAAATCCTAGTGTTGGAATAACAGGATCTACATATAGTATGTCAGACCTTAAGAAGTAAATTTTATAGAGCACATGTGTTCTTCATGGTACTGACCCCGGAATATAGCTCTGGAAAACCCTGCTATCTTCACAGCCTGTTCTTAACAAAGCCAATGCTTTAATTACAAATTAAGAGAGAAAGAGATGGAGAGAGTAAGGAGGTGGCAGTGAGGGAGAAAAGAAGGAGGAAGAAACAGGAAGAGAGTGAGGAAGGGAAAGAATAGAAAGGGGAGGAAAGAGAGGATATAAAGAGGGAAGAAGCGGAAGAGAAAGAAAGAGAGGTAGGCTGAGAGGAAAGGAGGCAGGAAGAAGAGAGGGATGAAGAGAAGAAAAAATCTATTGAGGTTAAAAACACACACACAAGTAAAATAACTTTATAGACTGAGTAACTGGAATGGGCCAAGAGCATGGTAATATAAGGAAAAACTGTTGCACATGTGTTTTAAATAATAAACTAGAAGACTATATATATACACACATATATACATATATATGCATTTAAATTAAAAACCATCCTAAAATAAAAATGAATGTTAATATTTATATTGCCCACTAGACAATCCCTTTGTGGGCAGAAACAGAGGCTGGGTAGAGCTCACACTGAAATTCCACCATGCATGGTGTCAGTGGAGAAAGAGGCTTTACACCCTTCCTGGGTGACAATGGCTGAAAGCAAGTAGCCGACAGAGTAACTTGCTATGAAGATCCAGTTAAACTGTGGTTTTGCTTTTTAACTCCAGTTAGAGGATTTACTTGATTTTATAACCTTTCAGGAAAATAAATGGTTTTGTTTACAGAATGTTTGGTTTTCTTCAAACAGTACAATAAACAGTGAGTAAAACATTTGATGTCAACAAGAAAATGTGAAACCCTAGCATGTGTTCTGTCCCAGTAATTGTACATATTGATGGGAGCTGTAATAAACACGGGCCATCTGTCACATGCCGTTTAATCTGTTCAGAGCTGAAACCTCTTTGAATCCCACTTTTCTCTCAGATCTGTCATGGGGAGTTATGATGCCTGATGTCTTGCCGCAGCCCCGACCAAGACCGGCCACGCTACAGTCATTCAGTCTATAACTTACCAGAGCTTTAAAGCCCAGGCTCTATAAAAGGAAGCTTACATGATCTCTGGCTTAGTTTTTATCTCTACTATCGCGATAAAACACCATGACCAAAGGCAATTTGGAGAGGAAAGGGTACATTTTGTCTTACATCTTATAGTCCATCATCCAGAGAAATTAGATAAGAAACTCAAGACAGGAACTCACTCGGAAGCAGGGCAGATACTGAGGTCATGGAGGAACACTGGTTTGCTAAGTTTGCTTTTTTGCACCCCAGGACCACCTGCATAGGACTTGCACCATCCACAGTGCAATTGTTAACCTACAGATTTGTCTGGAGGCCAATCAGAGAGGCATCTTCCTAATTGAAGTTCTCTTCCCAGATGACCCTTGCTTTCTTCAAGTTGACAAAAAACTTACTAGCATTGACTCTAAGGAAACTTCCAGCCCTGTGTAATATTTTATGTTCTAGTTAGAGAAATAAAATTAAAGGCTGCAATGCTCACCTATAGAATTCTAGTTTTCAAAGATAACAAATCCCTTGTCTTTAATTTGTACTTTATAATTGGCTTATCAGTAATTCAAACTTAGCATTTTCTCCCCTCTTCCCAGCTTTCTATGCTTTGATGGGGTATCCTGTGACTTATTTAAATTATTCAAAAACTTCCCTCCTTTCTATTTCCAAGCCTGGTTTCTCAAGAGATAGTAGTTTACAGAGTTCATATCATCTATGCTTTAACTACACCCTACTATTTTCGAGGTCTTCTCCCTTTAGGACATTGTTACTTTGGGCAACATTTCCTTGAGACATAAAGAACTATGGGTTCACATAACAAAAGCTCTCAGTGTGGTGATTCTGTTTGACACATGCTAATTTTGCATAGCAGGCTTTGATGTCCTCACAGTCATCATCTCTGTCCTTGAGACTAGCATTACTCTCTGCAAATATTACTTCGTGTTCTGAGATATTTAGAAAGATGTCATCCAGATGAGATAAAGTCCATGCAAGACTCTATCACCTGATGACATGCTTCTCCTCACGACATTCAAATATCCAATGGGGAGTTAAAAAGAATTCAAGTGATCATTTGATTTCTAGCCTGTAACCGCCCCTATTAGGCTCTTATTATTACCTAATATTTCACTAATGATGAATTAAATGATTTAAAATTTGTCCTATAAGACACCCTTAAGCTGCAATAGTGCTCATATGGACAAGTGACCTTATCAAGTCACAGTATGCCACCCTTAAGATTTATAAACTCATTATAGGCATCTGAACAAGACAGGTTGCAACTATTTTTTCCTAGTAAGGAAAGAGTAATAAAGAAACAAGACTTATCTATATTAGATTTCACACACACACACACAAACACACACACGAGACAAGAAATAATTTTTAAATGGATGAAAGGGGGGTTGGGGAAATGAGTCAGGAATTAAACCACTTGTGACTGTGCAGAATATCTGAAATGGGTTCTAAGTAGACATCTGGGCCTCAAAACCACCTGTAACTCTAGCTCCACAAAATCAAATGCCTTCTTCTGGCCTCTGTAGACATTTGCATTCACATGTGCATACCAACCCACCCCCATATTCACAGAATGTTTTTAAAAAGTAAAACTATTTTTTAAAAGAATCAAGGAGAGGTTATGATTATCTCCCATCCTGCCCTACCCACTTTAGATTAACTTAGTTACTTTAAACCAGTATTTTAATTTTGATTCATAATTTTATTAAGTCCAGTGTTTATTAAGTTTTATCAAAACTACCACCAAGTGTGCATATCCAAGCTAGTATCTGACTTCCTCAGCTTTGTTAGCAGAGAAACAGCTTCCTGAAGACACTTTAAAACCCCAGTAATATATGGAAAGGGCTTGAATTCACGTGGGATGGATAAGAGAGATAGGAAGACCCAAAATCATGCAGAGTGTAATTTGTGATTGAAATAACCAACTGAAGTATAATCTTGAACAAGACCAAGAGGTTACTATGATAATGCAGGAAGGGGAAGGAAGGTATGTGTAGCCACCAGTATAAGGAAACTGGTACAATCCAGAGGGACCTGATTTGTTTTAAGTTCATGTCAAAGATTCTGGCACATTCATGTGGCAGAGTCCCAAGAACCATGCATCTCTTTGGTGGTCTATTCTTTTACAGTGTGCCAAGAAACTGCACACAGAACACTGGCCAGGTTCCTGAAGGGCCATGATAATTACAAGAAGACTATAGTGAAGCTGAGATGACTCCTGGCAACTATAATTTAGGAGTTCCATGAAAATCCACTCTTCAAACTATTTTATTCCAGATAACCACATGACTGACCAACACTGTGATTATTCATGTCTATTTGATAGGTCTTTATCCTTTTAAATATCCATTTCTACCTAGTATAACAAGATGATGAGAGAGACAAAGAGATACACTGGCCCCTCCTTTCTTCATTTCATTCTTCCACAGAGACTTGCAAATATTCCAGGTTTCTCAATCGTCAGTGTCTACATGCTTCTATAACTGGACAACAAGAGCTATAATTACAGAGAATATGGATTTTCACTGTACCAATCCTGGTCTTTTCTCCCACTAGGTCCCCACTACTCCACTGATCAAGAAACATGCATAACATGGAATACAGGTGGTTTACAAGAGTAAAATTTAAACACCTTAGATGTAGTTTAGAGGTGATTCAGTAAGGAAGATTCAAATGATCAAAAAGTTGTTTTTGAGAATCATTGTAATGGAGATAATCTATTATAGTAACCACCTTTAAAATTTCTCACATGTAACGCTTGGGAATATTTTTCTTTAAATTATTCAGTATTGCCCAAGTCATAATCTAGTCTATGATTTCCAGAGTACATCTCAGTTCATGAAGTTTTCATGGGATCCATTGTTAGGACTTAACTAATTGAGGATCAGTAAGCTGGGCATCTTCCAAGAGCACCCACAGATTTCCTATCCAAAAAGTCAGATGAGCCTGAAGCAACATGACATTTGCCTGTCCTGGATAATGTAAATAAGTTGTAAATAAAGACCTGAGCATTATTCTTACTAAGAAAAAGAAACATAGTAAAAATATAAATTAAAATGACTTAAATATAAATCGTAGTATTAATTTTTCCACACCTTTAATAAAAACAGAAGCATAATATTTTCAAACTAATGTTAATAGAATTTGAAAAATTTATAATAGGGGAAACATGCCTTTGACTCCCTGCTCATGCCTTTTCATGTTTTTTTTATTTTCAACATCTATCTCCATAATTCTCTTTTAATGCAGATCAGCAATACCTGACCCTTTTTTTCATACAATAAAGGACACTTAAATGAAGGACCACACTCATGCTGTTAGAGTGGGGTTCTCACTTCTTGGCATCATCTAGACTCATAACAATCTGTTATGGGAAAATTTAATTGGTGATTAAAAATAATCCAGATCATCCAGATCATCACCCCCAAAGACTTAAAAAAATACATGAAAGCAAAGTATAACTGCTTAAATTGAGAGAGAGAGAGATTTAAATATACAATTAGGTAGAAAGACAGTCTTTATTTTACAAATCAAAGCTTAGTGTGACTGATACAAGTGAAATCTACCAAATGAAGAACACTTCTGAGGCTAAATTAGCTTTTACACAGTTACACTAGCCACCTTCCCATGAGGAACAGTATTACATGTGATAATTATTGTTTATTCAAATTTACAATTTCAAAACCAGAGACTAGCCCAATTGGAGGAAGACATGCTCAAATCATGCTTTAAATCAGTAAACATATATTATATAACCAGATGCCAGGAAACAAATAAACAACCTCTTCATGACTTAAGGTCTTTGAAATTCACAGGATAGAAGTAAAATTTTGTGCATGCATATGGGTGTGCATATGTTCATTTTCTTAAAAAAGAGGTCATAATGTTTATCAGATTTCCTAAGGAGCTATAGAACTATAAAACAAGCAATTCTGACCTCTCTATGGGCAGTGCCAGGCCTAGGCTTAGAGCCTAAGTAATATAGACTGTGATCTTCGTCAATGACCCACATGAAACCTTCTCTTGCAAGCTTTTAGCTGTCCAATTCTGAAAAATCAGTCACCTTTTACAAAGAAGTAGTCAGAGAATGAAACATAAGAGCTTACAATTCTAACAAGCTCTCAGAAACATCCATGATCTCGTGGTGAACATTCTGAAATGCTAAGTTTCACGGAATCCCCTCTACACTTAAAGGTTGTTCAAAAGCAAATCATGTGGGGTATCTATTTCTCCACCACTGTGGTTGGTATTATGAGAGTAAAGAAGACATTTGTTTTTTATGAACGTTTTCACAAGTGCAACTTTCAGCTAGATGAACACAAATCAGCAAGTTGTAACAGATTGGATATAATAAAATGTAGGATTTCATATTTTTAAGGGTTTAAATGAAAGAAAAAGTATAAGAGCTAGACACAAAATAGCAATCCTGGGTGACATTGAAGCTTAAATTTGAAGGCACATAGGACTTAGGATCAAGTAAGTGGAGGAAAGTTTAAACCACAAACCACACACTGAGACTTCTGTGGAAGAAATGAAGGGACACTGAGTGATTAGAGGCAGCAGGTTGGGTATAGGATAAAATGTAAAATGTCTTATAGGAACACCTGTGCCTTTTAGCACTAACTGATGGCATATGGTAATTCTTTATAAAGTGGCATGGCATGCAATAATTTCTATTTGCCTTTTAGTATGCAGTTCATATTTGAAAAAAATTAAGGCAATATTTTGCTTTTATTCATGAGGTAGGCATGGTACACCAGGAAGACCAAACCTAAGCTATATTTTCTCTGCCAGTGACCGACCACAGGACTTTGCTGCTTTATTTTACTTCCACATTTTCCCTACATATTTTTACCAGTGCTGAATTATACCAAATATTCTTATCATAACATTAAAGTTAATTGGGGAAGGGGGTGAGAATTCCAATGAGCGCTGGATTAGTTATAATTTCCCACAGTAATTTCAGATAGTGGCAGAGTTTGGCTCTAGGCTCAGATTTTACACTAACGGGGCTTCGGCGCTGCCAATGTGCCTGAGACATCTTAAAAGTCTACTGCCAATGGTTACATGCCCTAAAGGTGTTTTTCTGTGCTTTAAAACATCATTGGTGAGTGGCTGTGCATACCAGGCAATAGACACCAGAGGGTTTGCTCAGTAAACAGGTTAAACTTCTATTTTGGGGTCAAGCTGTCTCAGTGGTGTAGTGCAGGGAAAGGTCTGTGATGGAAAGAGTATTACAGAGTTTCCAGAGAAAACAGACTCCCCACTTCTTAAAATGTGCAAACACATCAAGGCCATGACTGCCCACTATAAATACCAGAATGCTCTCTTGGAGGAGAACCCAACATATAAGGGTCTATATTTCTGTATTTGTTGTGCGTGTTTGCATATTCCTTAGTTCTTTCCAGCCTAAATGTGACATACCTGTTTAAGTGTGTTTGAGGATATCCACATTCTGAACTAAGAACCAGACATATGTGTGGTGTACCCACTGCCTCTTAGATTTTCCTAAGCAGCCATTCTTAAACCCAAAGTGATCACTAGCTGAGGTGCCCTTGTGGGTAAGGAACGGTGGGGCTGTAGAGCCAGCATGTAGGAAAGTGTGATTAGAGCAGAAGGCTGTTTTATTGCTCACTGTTGAGCCTATAAAATCTCAACTAGCATAACAGTGGATTTTCAAACACAAAGAGAAAGATCCGAGTTATACAAAAATGCAGCAAATGTGGGAAAATTGTACACATAAAAATTAAGGTTACCACCTTCACAGTTTTGTTTTTAAACTCTTGCCTGTTTGTGGACAGTGTGATAAAATAAATAAATAAATAGAAAGATCTACACAGAAAATAAATTTGTGGCTAAGACACAGGGCCAGCAAGTGGTTGACTGTGTCCTGTTGGGGAAAAACAGGTTTTAGTAAGAATTGCTGTTGTGCTATTAATTCATCTTTGCTGGGGTTGGCATTGTATCCATTTGGGTTTAGGGGGTAAGAATATAGGCAGAAGTGGTTTGAATTTTGTAAACTGTTTGCTGTTTATATTGTTATGTGAAAAGATGTGAGGCAAAATAGAGTTATAAAAAATCAAGGTACAAGGGACATAGATCTGTTGCCTGAGATTTTGCCCGGCACTGTAAGCACCTGGCCACAGGCCTATTGAAATCAGCTGCAGTATTTGACTTCACTGGGAGCCAGGCCAGTGAAGAAAATAAAAAGTCCAATTGGCCACAGAATTGACTTAGAACTCGGTCAGGAAAGTGTACTTTGGGAATGAGCTATTTCTCCTCTTCCTCTGTATCCCACAGAGATGATCTGAGCCTTGAGCCTGCTTTGATGTCAGTAAGAACTTGGCAACCTGATTGGTTTCATGGGGAGCAGAATAAGACAAGCAAGAAGCACAGAGAGGAACTCTTCCAAGTCCAAAATGTTTAAAGGAAACCAAAGCACGTACAGATGCAGCTCATGGCACTCCCATAGTAGTGCACAAATGGGAGACAAAACCAATACAATATCAATAGATATGCCTCTCTCTACAAACAGATTACATCAGGAGATAGCAGAGTGTATGGCTGGAAATGAATTTGTTCTGCTTACTTGGAAAATGAAATGACTTTGGCTTCTGAAAGCCAAACATGGAAAAGTGAGGATAAGAGATGTCAACACATTAGGAATGTGTTCCCTGCCTCCATTACCATTTAATATTTCTTAAAAGTATAAAAATGTCACAAAGCAGGCATTATAAGGGTAGCAAATGTGATTAGCTCTAGCCATGCAGAAAGACTGGTGACCTTGTGGCGCTCAGCTTGCCCCTTCATATGTGAGTTAGAAGCTGTGCACCTTGCCATCAACAACGACCCTGGATTCTAGAGAAGTGATCCAAGCTCAAACATTGTCATAGAGAGGCTTGCCGGGAACAGCCTTGGAGACCTTGGCTGACTAAGTAGGCAGCTGGACCATTCATATTGCACTTCCTCCTAGCATGCTCACCCATGCCTTCTCTGCTACTTCCCTCACAAAAGCAGTGTTACAGTGAGGTTTCTTGGTCCCAGGTGGCCAGAGGTCCAGACCCACAGACTGTAGCCCCAGACCCCTTAGCTTCCCACGGCTGCTCAGACCCCCAGAAATGATTCAGGCGCTTATATTAAATTCATGCTGTTTGGTCTATGGCTCAGGCACATTGCTAGCTAGCTCTTTCATCTTAACTCAACTCGTTTCAATTAATCTGTCTGCCACATGACCCATAGCTCACCTGTGTTCTTTACATGTTTCTTCTTGGGCGGCTAGCTCAATCTGTCTGACTTTGCCCTGCTTTTCTTACCTATGCTCTGATTTCTCCTCCTACTTTTTCTATGGTGCCTGTCATGGGCCAAAACAGCTCCTTTATTTAAAGATTGATATTTACAGCATACAGAAAGACATTCTCACATCAAAGCACCTCCACTTCTTAGAATGCAGTGAAAGGAAGGAATGCCTGGCTACAGGTATATGTTGATAATGAGGCAGGATAAATTATAAAAGATATTCATATATAGCAAAGGAAAAGAGTAAACTTTACCCTGAGCAAATCACTCTAACTGAAATCAATAGAAAATTTGAAACTCAGAAGGGATTAACAAAGAATGTAGATGGAGGATGAAATCAAGGGGAGAAGCCATTTTGGAAGCTACTATTCTAAACTGGTTGATGAGGTGCTGAGGACTTACAAGAGACCAAAGACCAAGACCAAAATGAGGCCACTCTTCAGAGTTTCTTCCAGGAGCAGCTGACATATATGTAGTACTTACTATATGTTTAAAGATTTTATCAATCTTCCTCATGTCTACTCCCTATCCCTCTAGCAGGTGGATTCTGTTAGGGAAAAAAAAAATGTGCTCTGTTAGGGGCAAAAATTGCCAAGATGTGCAGTGAGAACTAAAGCAAGAACCCTGTGAGTCCATATACACTACCTCCTCCACTTCTCCTTCATGCTAATTATACTAAAGAGATACTGACTTCATAGACAATAGTTACCTAATATGCTCATCTTTGTGTGGTGACATAACCGAAAGCATTGTCAATTATTTCACAAAGGACAGAATAGAGACAATGGCACATCATTGTTATGGCTGTAAAGAACAAAGGCCACGGTCCTTTTGGAGAATATACAGCCTAGGTTCTGACTGGATAAGAATGACTAGGAGAGAAGCCAGTGCCAACTTTCAAGAATCCCTAACACCTTTCAGTTGATTGAAATATAGATCTTGAGCTGAGAGATTGCTCACCTAAGGAACTAGTTACTTTCCCCCATTGATTCCCCAAAATACCTGACCTAAGCAACTTCAAGAAGAAAGGGGTTGTATGTAGGTTGACAGTTAACAGTATGTTTGTTATGGCAGCAGAAGAGGGGCATCTGGTTACATCGCATCAGCAAAAGACAGACTGAGGTGAACACTTAAGCCCAGCTAGCTTTCTCCATTTACATCAGTCTAAGACCCAAGCCCACCAATGGTGCCGTTTACTCTTGAATTAGCCATTTCCATCTCGGCAAATTAACTTTCTCAAGATAGACCCTTGAAGGCATGGCCAGAGGCTGACTCAGTCAAGAGAATCTCTCACAGGTGTGTCTGGGGATTTCCCTCCTTGGTGACTCAAGATTCTGTCCAGCTGGCAATCAGTATTAATGGACATAGTCAATAAGCTTCTGGCTACAGAAGCTTCAGAATTTGAATTCTGTGCACAGAATAGAATGCAATGGTGCCTGCTTGTAATCCGGTTTGATGAGACAGAGACAGGAGAATCCTTGTTGCTGATCGATGGCCAGTTAGTCTAAATTCTGGCTGGTACCAGGCATTGAGCGGTCCTATTTTAGAAAAAGTGAATGAAAACCGAACAAAAATGCCTAAGGTTGGCCTCTGACCTCCACATGCACCTGTACCCTAGTACACATTTGTATAGACAAGGGCACACATGAGCACTGGTGAGCATGCATGCACACACATAAGAAACATAAATATCCTACTTCAAATACTTTTTGCTAAAAATGCCCCCATTGGGGTTACAGAAAAAAAAAAACAAACCACCAAATATTCCATCTATCTGTGATTTGGCAGATTCTGCACCATCAGGAAAAGGATGCTGTTTATACTTAAAGAATCTACCAAACTTCTTCTAAATATCTATATCTAGTCATTCTACTGGTGACTAAGTTCATTATGTTTAATTCATTATAACCCCCCCAAATCTCTTTATCCACACTTGATGAATGGACAGTATTTTTGTTGTTGTTGAGTACCAGATAAATTTATAAGAAATTCATAAAGTACCAAATAAACTTATAAGAAATGGTTCTGTGAGAGTGCCAGCATTCCATGTCTATTATTTTTGGGTTTTATTATTCTTATGAAAGTAATTTTTTTTCTAACTTTATCTTGATGTGGTGGGAATTTGCTTTCTACTCAAAAGAACTAAATAAGACTAATTAAATTGTATTGCTCATTTTATCTAGACCAGATTTTAAAATATAGAATCCTAACATCTGCATTCTCTAGCAGGTTAACAAGAACCACAGTCTGTGTCCCAGAGTTTTCCTAGGTCAAAAGTTCCATTTCTGCTGCAAACATTCAGAACCTGAAAACAGGTAGCCAGTGCAGAGTTTACTGACCAGTGGATGCAATCTATGACCAGCGCTGTTCTTTAGAAACGAAATGAAGTCATTGAATGTTAATGAGGGTCATACCAGGAACATGAAAACTGTCCAGCTCTGTGACTTATGGAAAGCCTAGGGACACTAACAACTCAGGTGAGAGCAGTTCAGGCCTATTACTGCTCAAGTCTTATTTGTACTGCCTCAGTCCTTGAGGAGTTTTTAACCCAGTTGAATTGGGGGCAGAAAGGAAATTTTAAGAATCTCTAACCTGTTCCCTGGTCTGTAAGAAGAACATAACAAAACATATTCTGTTATGTATAGAAACACCTGAACCTTACCATGAGAGATTATTTTAAATAGCAAAGACAAAGAGAACAGACAAGTGTGTATGAATGCAGGTGTATAGAAAGGCGTGTAGATATACATACTCCACAGTTACTCCTGGAAGAATCTTATGTGATTCAACAAGAATGAGTGACAGAGTAGCAGGATGATGTCAACTTTATCCTCATGAAGTCTAGATTTAAACCACCTAGGTTCTTGTCCCAGCCTTAGACTGACTATAAACCCTATAATGTGATTTAACTTCATTCTACATCAGTTTAGTATAAAGAGTAAAGGAGCTGATAGACTCAGTTTGAGACATATTCATCTTCACAGTACCGATACATCATACCACTAAACTGTGAGATCACATCTTCCTGATTTTAATGTCACTTATTTAGTCAAGTGGATGGTAGCTCGATTCAGCTCTCTCATGCATGCTACCATGGTCAGTACATTTTAAAGCAAAATTCGATTCTTTCACTGTAGATTAAATATTAAAATGCTCTAGTTCTTGTTCATTTTTATATACAAGAGAATAATAATATTGCTATTGTTTTCTAAGAAATCAATTAAATGCTATGTATTGAGCTCTCATTATCTATTCTGTCAGGTAGTAAGTATACACTTGATAGAATTTTCTGTTATTGAACATATTATTACACCAAAATGACACAACTTAGAAGCAAGGTAAAAATGAAGAATAACACATTTGGAGATAATAAAGATTTAGTGAATTCGGATAAGTATATTGATAAAATATATACATAGTACACCATAAAACTTGATATAAATTTTATAGATGTCAGCATGAAAAAGAGACCTTGAAGCTAATAATGACCATGTCTACACTATCAGTGTCAATAACTAGAAAGTAGTACTATACTGTTCAGCAGGTTAAGAGCCGGGAGCCATTTTTTTCTCAGTAAATCCTAAATGGTCCTAAAGAGTAGTCTGTCTAGAGCAGACAGCAGTTCTAACAGCATCCTTGCAGCAGAGGATGCTGAGACTCATTTCTTACAAAGTGCAGCAACACAGCCCCAAAGTACACATTAGCAAAGTAAATCCTGAGCACAAAGGAAAGTGTCAATTATTTGTGTCCCACATATCTGTCTCCTTCCAGATGTGACTGGATCCCAAGGAACTAAGTGTTTTGGAAGAATGTACAACTTTCTTAGTAGCAAACTTCACATACCACAAGCAAGCATTTCTATGTAATATCTAGCCCAACTTAACTTCTAATAAATGTTAAGAAACAAAACATTATATATAGAAAGATAAGTAGATGACAGATATAATTGAGGACTGGATACATAAATGATGATATATAGACATATAGATAGGTTGTAGATAGATACATTGACATTGATAAATCCATATATGTAGATGATATATAGAAAGAAAGACACATAGATGATAGATAACGATAATAGACAAAGCAGACACTTAGATGTATAGATGAGAGATCTGCTTTTGACACCCTGTTGTGAAGATTATATAACTACTTTCCATCCATAACTTACTCTAATATGTAACAACTCACTGTTTAACGAAACAAATATAAATTTTACTTCTAGTGCAGAAGCTCATTACAGTCCAGAGTGAAACTAAAGATGCCTTGCCAATATTGTTTCAAATGGACAATAAAATATGTACTAGAAGAGAACTGACATTTCCTTCTGGTATTTTTAATAAAAAGTTATTGCTGTTTGGATACACTCAGTAAGATGAGATTAATCTGAAAGTAGAAGTTATCTAATTAAATATGATTCACACCAAAATATTTGACCAATAATAGTTACAGTAAAGACAAAAATCCCTCCTTACCATCTAGATAAAGACACATTATACAAGACAAAGGAATTTCAGTGTGGAAGCCAAGTTGTAATGAGTTGTACCAAATACATATCTGCAAGATCTAGAAATAACTCTTCTTAGGCAAATATTATAACAACATGTTAAAGTCAACTAAGCTTAATTCAAGTTTGCTTAACATTATTTACCTTGTATTCAGAGTATTAAATTCTGAGATGCAGATTTAAGTCAACAATTTGAATTCTAAAATATTATATTTGAAATAGGTATCCTCTTTGTTATGCTGTAACTTTAAAGTCATGTTAACTATCCTGTGTTTTTATTAACTTCTACCTCTACTTAACACTGAGTTTTTGCATTATAGAAAGAGACAAAACTATCTTAACAGGCCTATCAATTTGCTATGCAGTGAAGCAAAATTGAATCTTTGCAATTTTATAAAAATGGCTCAAATTTTCATGAAATAATTTTAGACACTGGTGAATATGCTTTTATCTGCCAGTCAAAAGTGCAGGGAAAATCTTGCGTCTATACATCCAAGTGTCTGGGTTATGCCTATCATCTGTCTGTCTGTCAATCATCTATCATATATATTTCTATGTGGGCTTCCCCATGCAAATGACAAGGAAGAACACACTAATGTGCTCCTCACAAACTCATGGAGCTTAGGTGAGCCTAGGTGCTCTATTCCTTTCCAAAGCAGAGGAAGGAAACAAGGAAATGAATGTCTTAACAAATAATTTTTATTGAAAATATATTCCTTTCTCATACAATATACCATGATTGTAGTTTCCTGTCCATCTTCTCCTTTCAGTTCCTCCATACTTTCTCTGCTTCCACATCTACTTCCTTTCTGTCTCTTATAAAATAATAGACTTCTAAGAGATAATACCCAAATATGACAAAATATATTAAGACAAAGCAAAAACTTTCATATTAAAGTTGGACAGTGCAACTCACCAAGAGGAAGAGTCCCAGAGCAGGCAAAAGAGTCAGAGACTGACTCGCTCTCACAGTCAGGAGTACCACAAAAATACTAATATCTATAGCATATACACACTGCCCCATGTAGGCTCTGTGCTTGCTGCTTCAGTCTCTGTGAGCTCATATGCACCCCGGTCAGTTGATGCCTTGTTCCCCTAGTGTCCTCCATCCCCTCTGACTCTTACACTCTTTCTACTTCCTCTTCCATATGGTTCTTCTGAGGGAAGGGATTTGATGGTGACTGGCAATTTAGACTCTTCTCTTTCTCTCTGCATAATGTCTGGCTCTGGATCTCTGCATCACTTTTCATCTGCTACTAGAGGAAGCCTCTATGATTGATCTATGAGTATAGCAGAATATCATTAGGAATAATTTTCTTGTATTTTTTGACAAGTCCTATTTAGTTTTATGCTAGATCTCTAGTTATCTAGTCTCTGGTTCTCAGTTACTCAAGCAGTATTTGATAAGGTTTCCATCTCATAGGGTCTTAGGTCAAATCAGACTTTGATTGGCTACTCACACAAATTATATGATGCCATTGTCCTAGAATATTTTGCAGGCAGGAAAAATTGTAAGTCAAAGGTTTTGTGGTGGGTTTGGTGTTTACATTTCTTTTTTGGTAGCCTACAGAGTACCTTCCCCCACCAAAGAGACTAGAGCATAGAGGTGAAAGCTTCATGTAGAGACCAGCTCAACTTCCCCATGTACAATGAGTTGTCTGGATACTGTCCTCAGCAATGGGGCTCCACTGTCTATTGTATTAGCATCAGGCTGCATTGTTTGGGAATTTCCACAGGACCTCCTTGGACAACAACTTAATTGAATACAACCCTGTCCCTCCATTGGAAGCCTTGTATGGCTGCAAGTGATGGCCTGTTGAGACTCTGAATCGCCCATTATTAGGAATCCACATTAGGATCACCTGCATTGATTCCCGAAAGGTTCACATATACCCAAAGGGTCTCTAATTTCAATCATCTCTCCTCATCTCAAATTGCCCCCAGTCCATCCATATTCTATTTCACACACACACAGCAAAATTACTGCATTATCCAAGAGCCCTCTTTGTTATTTAGCCTCTCTTTCTAGATTGTAACATGATTATCATTTACAGAATAGCTAACTAATATCTACTTATAACGGAATACATGCTGTATTTGTCTTTGTGAGCCTGAGTTACCTCACTCAGGATTATTTTTCTTAGTTTTGTCTATTTGCCCACAAATGAATTATTTATCTGCTGAGTAAAGCTTCAAAATGTGTAAATTTACCACATTTTGTTTATCCATTTTTTTTTCATGGAGGGTCATTTAGGCTGGTCTAATTTCTCCCTATAAAGCCACAAGGAGCATGGTTGAGTATCTTTGTAGTAGGATTGAGCTTCCTTTGGGTATATGACCCAAAATGATATAGTTGGGTCTTAAGGTGGATATATTTCCAATTTTCTGTGGAACCGCTATATTAATTTCCAAAGTGGTTGTACAAGTTTGCATTCCCACCAACAATAGAGAAGTATTCTCCTTATTCAATATCCCCTCCAGCATGAGCAGCCTGTATTCTTGATCCTAGCCATTCTGACGGGTGTAAGATGAAATCTCAAAGTGGTTTGGATTTGTCTTTTCCTCATATCTAAAGATGTTGAAAATTTAAGTTTTCCTCGGTCATTTGAGATTTCTCTATTGAGCATCCCTTCTTGACATCTGTACCTCATTTTAAAATTAGGTTGTTTGTTTGTTTTCCATATTTAGTTTCTTGAGCTCTTTATGTATTTTGGATATTAGGTTTCTATTAGATGTGGGGTTGGTAAGACCTTTTTCTGTTCCATAGACTATAATTTTGTCCCATTGACAGTGTTCTTTGCCTTATAGATATTTTCAGTTTCCTGATATCCATGTATTGGTTGTTTATAGAGCCCGTGATGTTGGTGTTCTCTTAGGTTCTTTGCCATGTTCTCTTCTCTTAAATTCAGTGTATTTGGTTCTATGCTGAGGTCTTTGACCCACTAGGACTTTTGTTTTGTATCTACATGCATTTTGCTACATGCAGACTCCTGTTATATCAGAATCATTATTTGAAAATGCTTATTTTTTTCCATTGTATATTTCTAGATCATTATCAAGAATCAAGTGTCCATAAATGTGTGGATTACTGTCTGGGTCTTCATTTTCATTGATCAACTGGTCTGCTTTTATGCCAATATCATGTGTGTGTGTGTGTGTGTGTGTGTGTGTGTGTGTGTGTGTGTGTGTGTGTGTTTTTACTACTATATAGCTCTGTAGTACACCTTGAAATCAGAGATGATGATACCTTTTGAAATTCTTTTTTGTACAAGGTTGTTTTAGCTCTCCTGAGGTTTTTATATTTCCATATGAAGTTGAGAATTTTCTTTTCAGGTTTGCCGAGAATTGTATTCAGATTTTGATTTAATCTTTTCAGTACATGAGAATAAGAGACCTTTGCATCTTCTGATATCTTCTTTAATTTGTTTCTAAAATGACGAGGTTTTTGATGTACGAGTCTTTTACTTGCTTGGGTAGATACCTCAAGACATTATATTATCTTAGGCTATTGTGATGGTATTGCTTCCTTAATATTTTACTCAGTTTGCTTGTCATTTGAATCTAGGAGGACTATTGAATTGGTTTTTTTTTAAGTTAATTTTTTAAGCAGCCACTTTGCTGAAATGTTTATCAGCTGTAGAAGATACCCAGTAGAATTTTGGGGGTCACTTATGTATACTATCATACCATCTCTAAATAATAATGCTTTGATTTATTTCTTCTAAATTTGTATTTTCTTGATCTCCTTGAGATGTCTTACACTCTAACTAAAACTCCAAGTACTGTATTGAATAGATAGGAAGAGAACGGACAGTCTTGTCTTCTTTCTAATTAATTTGAGTTTTAGATTTTCCGTTCTGATGAAGGACAAGCTCTGGATTTCCTCGGTGTCTGTTGTTATGTCCCTCTTTTAGTTTCTACTCTTGTTAATTTAGATGTTTTCCAAGTCTTTTAGTTTTTTTGGATAAGGCTTGTCAATCTTGTTGATTTTCTCAGAGAATAAACTTGTTTCATTTTTTTTGTTATTGTTATCTTTGTTTATGTTTTACTGATTTTAGTCTTCAATTTGATAATTATTTCTGCTGTCTAGAGTTTAGTCCGTGGTTGTCTGACAGGATTTAGGAAATTGTTTAAATTTTCTTGTATTTGTTGAGGTTTACTTTGTGTGCAAGTATGTGGTCACTTTTGGAGAAAGTTCCACAAGGTGCAGTGAAGAAGATACATACCTTTGTGTTGGGGGAAATTTTCTGTAAATATTTGTTAGGTCTTTTGTGTTTATAATTTCTATTAGACTAAATATTTCTTTCATTAGTTTTTGTCTGGATGATATGTCCATTGGTGAGCAGGGTATTGAATTCTCCCACTATCAGTGTGTAAGGGTTGATATGTGATTTAACTAGTAGTGGTGTTTCTTTTACAAACTTGGTGTTTGTTTTACAAACTTGGGTGCCTTTGTGTTTGGGGCTTAGATATTAAGAACTGAAGTATCATCTTTTTGGATTTTCCCTTTGATAAGTATGTAGTATCTTTTCCTATTTCATTTGTTTGGGATTGGTTTGAATTGACTTGTATTTGGTAGATATTTAAATGGTTACACCAGGTTGCTTCTTATATCCATTTGCTTAAATATAAGCAACCCTTTACCCTGAGGTAATATCTATCCTTTATGTTTAGGTGAGTTTCTTAGATACAGCAGAAGAATGGATCCCATTTTCATAACCATTCTGTTAGTCTGTGTATTTTTATTGAGGAATTGAGACCATAGATATTGAGAGATAACAAAGACCAATGGTTGTTAATTTTTGTTATTTTGTTGGTTTTTGGTGGTAATGTGGTATACGTGCTTCCCTTCTTTTGGTTTTCCTGGTGTGAGATTTTTATCTCCTGTGTTTTCATGGGTGTAGCTAACTTTCTTCAATTGGAATTGTCCTTTGCCACCTTCTTTAGGGCAGGATTTGTAGATAGATACTGTCTAAATTTGGCTCGATCATGAAATATCTTATTTTCTCTATCTATAGTGATTGAAAGTTTTGCTGGATATAGTAGACTTGGCTGTTATCCACGGCCTTTTAGAGTCTGCAGCACATCTGTCTAGGCTCTTCTGACATTTAGTCTCTTTTGAGAAGTTAAGTGTAATTCTAATAGGTCTATCTTTACATGTTACTTGCAGCTTTTAACACTCTTTCTACTGTATATTTAGTATTTTGATTAGGAAGGGGACTTTCTTTTCTAGTCCAATTTATTTGGTGTTCTGTATGCTTTTTGTACTTTTAAAGGCATCATTTATTTAGATTGGGAAAATTTTCTTCTATGAATTTGTTTAACTATTTTTTTGGATTTTAAACAGGAATTCTTTTCTCTCCTCTATGTATATTATTCTTAAAGTGTCCCAGATTTCATGAATGTTTTGTGTCAGGAAGCAAGATTTAACATTTTATTTGATCGTTTCTTTGTAGGGGTATTGTGTTGTTTCATGGTAAATAATTGTCCCACCTACTGGTTTAATAAAAAGCGCTGATGGGCCAAAGGTAGGCAGGAAGTGTGGACGGGGCTACCAGACTAAAAACTCTGAGAACAGGAAGCACAGAACAGAATGCCAGGCAGATATGCCAGAGAGAAGCTGGAAGAAGCAGAGGACAACTATGCTGCTCTAAGAAAAGGTACAGAGCCCCATAGCTGAACAAGATAAGAGTAATGGGTTAGTTTAAGGGTAAAGAGCTAGCAAGTGATATTCCTGGGCTTAGGTCGATCAGCCAAAAACTAATTGTAAGCATCTGTGTGTCTTTGTCTCTGTGAGTCTGCAGGTCTGTGGGCCTAAACCTTGAGGCAAGGCCCAAAAGTCAGGGCCAGAAACCTCATACTACATTTCTTCTATATTCTCCTCAATGCCTGAGATTCTCTCTTCTACCTCTTATTCTCTTTTGGTACCTGTTTGAATTCCTACCTTCTTCAGTTTCACAATTCCCTCAATTTGTGTTTTCTTTATTGCTTCTATTTCCATTTTCTGGTCTTGAACAGTTTTATTCACTTCCCTTGACTGTTTGTTGTTACTCTCTTGGCTTTCATTAAGGGATTTATTTATTTCCTTCAATTATTTGTGTTTTCCTGGGTTTCTTTAGGGAATTTATCCATTTTCTATTTAAGAACCCGTATCATCTTCATATATACTTTTAAGATCTTTTTCCTTGTGTTTCAGCTATGCTGCTGAGGAGGATAGCTGGGCTCTATTGGAGACAAATTGTCTCAGCTGTTATTGGCTGTACTCTTCCTCTGGTATCTATGTTTGTAGTGATTACAGGTTGAGGTGCTAATTTCTGAATTTGTCTTTTTCAGGTGGATGTTTTGTGCCGTGGTTTCTATTTTATCTCTGGGTTTTCAGAAAATGTGTGTGATAGCTATGGCTGTTTTATTGGCCAACTCAGCTAGTGTCTTCAGGGGGAATGCCGGCTGGTGTTGGAGTCTGGTATCCAGGGACAGTGGGTATAATAGAGGGAGGTTAGAAAGAGGTGGTCTGTGGGATCCACAGAGCAGTGGAAAGAAGGTAATCTGTTGCAGTGCAAGGGATAAGACTGTGGGATTAGGTCTAGGGGAACAGAGAAGGGAGGAGGTCTGCAGGTAGCCTACCTGTTTTTCTGGCAGGCCTTCTTTTGTTTTGTCCAAAACACACTGACTGTCTAGGAACTTGCTTTGTGGACCAAGGTGGCCTTTAACTAACTGCCTCTGCCACCTGAGTGTTGGAATTAAAGGAATATACCACCATGCCCTGTCAACAAAATTTTACTTTAAAGTGTCCTAAAAGTTGAAAAGGAAGCCACTGTTTTGCTAACGTTATAGATGTAGAATATCCTTTCTTCTAGGGTATTTCTGCTGCTCCGCTCTGCTCATCTCTACTCTAGGACCTGTGTACTCACTATAGGAAGAAACTTGGGTGGCAAAAGTTTGATCATTCTTTCTCATAAACATAAGCTGAAAGCACAGAAATAGCTATTGGAATTTCCTGTGTGTATCTACTGTTCATTTATATTCAAGGAGTATACGCAGAACAGTCGTCATTTCTTCTTAAGAGTTATTAATTTGTGCATGTAAAGAAAATTATTTAGCCATATACACAAACTTTTCATTGTTAAAGCTTTCTGGCTTTTACTAAAATAAGGGTCCTTCATGAGTGTCAGTGACTTGTGTTGTATGAAGTACACATATGAAATGCATGAGAAACTACAGTTGGAAATAGGACTGGCCAAAAGTTTCATGGATTTCTTCCTAGGTCACACTCAAAGTTATATCCATGCCATCCAAAGATTTTTCCATATACATTCTGCTTGGTTCTTCATTCCTATTATGATATCAGATAACTAAGAGGGAAAATATGATTATTGTCTCTTAATCTCCACAGTCATAACCAGACATAGAAAAACCCACTTATCTATGCCACAGTCCCACAGTCCCGCAGTCCCACAGTCCCACAGAGACACACAGACACATACATTAAAATTATGCTGATTGACCTGAGGCCCAGGAGTATAACTTGCTAATTCTTTACCCTTAAACTAATCCATGATTCTTATCCTGTTCAGCCATGTGGCTTGGTACCTTTCTCAGAACAGCATAGCTGTCCTCTGCATCTGCTGCCTTGTCTGGCATCTCTGTGGCATCTCTCCTTTGCTCTGTTCTTCCTCTTCCCAGAGTTTTCTTAGTCTGGTAGCCCTACTCACACTTCCTGTCTGCCTTCAGCCAATCAGAGTTTTTATTAAACTTGTAGGCAGGGCAATTATTTACAATGTAATAACATAATCCCACTACATATCCCCTTTTCTCCTTTTAAAACAAGAACCCCAAATCTAATATCCTTTTTTTTTTACATTACCTATAACGATTTATAATTAACACTGTAAACAAACACAAACATCCATAATCCATTTTTTTGAGAATGTGAGTATCATTTTCTAGGCTACTTCCTGCTGAATGGAATGCTGGCAATGCCGTGGGGACCCTTAAGAAAAATTTGGAATTATGGACAAGTCTTTAGTGTAATAGTCTGTAAGGTTGGGTCGAATCAGCCAGTCTCCTTGAAGTTGTTTGGATACAGAGCTTAGAAGAAACTGCAACAGAGGTGCTCTAAAATGCTGAATCATCTGGGCTATCCATTTTCATTGGAGACTTCTCAAGGGGTCTTCCTCCATCAAACTTTATTTTCTTTAACCAGGAATAAATCCATAGCCTCTCATTTTCTGTGAAAATAAAAAGAAAACTTCTTCAAAGTAGTATATCTTTTTATTTCAATTTTAAAGGCAATTTATTTATAAGATAAACAGGTTGGATTGATCCAACAGCATTCATAATCAATTGTCTTTTAAAAGCTTTTACTACTTTATTTTCAGTCAAAAAAAAAAAAGACAAGATAATAACATGGTATCCAGACACTCTTTGTAATTTCCATCTTTACATGGTCTTTAAAAAAAAAAAAAAAAAAAACCAAACCAAACCAAAAAAAAACTCTTTCTTTTCAAGGACTTTTTCTATCTGTTTTCCTTTCCCTTCTCTCTCAAGTCTGTGTTTATTTTTTTTTAACATACTCTAAACCATTTAAACTTTAAAAAAAAAAATCTGTCTTTGCTGTAATCTCTTATTTCTTATCTTTTTTTCTGTTTCTGACCACACCTTTGCTTGGCTAGGGTATTTGACACCACCCAGTTCCCTCTATTTCTTTGTTTCTTTCCATACCTTTAATCTGTCAAGGTGTGGCTAAGGATTATAGGTTTTCCTAGGGTGGCTGACTCCACCAAGCTTCCTCTATTTCTTTCTGTTTCTGACCACACCTTTAATCTGCTAAGGTGCGGCTAAGGATTAAAGGTTTCACTAGGGTGGCTGGCTGGCTCCACCCAGCTCCTAGTCTAGCTTCATAGGATTTAGCTTTTTAGCAGAGGTACTGGTAGAACCCACAATTACCACTTTGGAGAATTTTAAGGTCCATATATAACCACCAAGTAAGGCACTGCCATCTACTGCTCATTAACTTCATTTAAGTACATGGCAGCAGGGCCTCTTAAAAAGACTCACAAGTGTTTTGCTGCTAACACTGAGTCAGGAAGCATCTCTCTTAAAAAGCTGAGCCTCTGCTTGCCTCTAGTGAACAGAGCTGATCTAAGAAAACACCACCACTAAGAAGCCATCTTTGACTCTGTTCCCTTTTTGTCCTTATTAACAGAAACTTTAAATCTACCATATACAGCTCCTTGCTTACATTGTTGCTCAGGACCTAGCCTTACTCAGTTTATGTTGCATGCAGCAAACACACCATTTTGTAATTTAATCTCATATGCCAGTCTCTTTACCACAGCCCACTAGAGAAACACAACTCAGAAGCTGCTTTTGGCTTTGTTTCTGTGCTCTAAACTGTTTTTAAGCTTTCTATGGCTTTATGTGAGTATATTTTAATCCATGTTGGCCACCTTTGTTATATTAAGTTTCTGGTCTGTAGTCCTGCAGTCCCACAGTTCTGCAATTCCATAATTCCACAGAGACACACAGATACTTACATTAATTTTATGCTGATTGGCCTAGGGCCCAGGCATATAACTCACTAACTCTTTACCCTTAAACTAACCCATGATTTGTATCCTGTTCAGCCATGTAGCTTGGTACCATTCTCAGAGCAGCATAGTTGTCCTCTGCACCTGCTGGCTTGTCTGGCACCAGAGCAAACTCTATACCTCAAACCATTCCCAGAGTTTTCTTAGTCTGGTAGTCCTGCCAACACTTCCTGTCTGCCTTCAGCCAATCAGCATTTTTATTAAACTAGTAGGTGGGACAATAATCCCACTACACAGGTGTTCCTAGTATGACCCCTTGGTGAAATACTTAACTCCTTCAGTAAGAGATGTTATCCAATCTTAGGAAATGACCATCTATAAATGAATACAAAATTGAACCTAGAAACTGGAGAAATGGCTGAGTTGCTAAAAAGCACTTGCTGCTTTCACAGAGAACCTGGGTTCAGTTCTGAGCACTCACATGACAACTCACAATTTCCTGTAACTCAAGTTCCAGTTCATCTGATACTTTCTTGTGACCTACATAGGCTCCTGGACACATGAGGTACATACACATATACTCAGACATAGATACACACACATAAAAGAAGATACATATTTAAAAATAAAGAAATTAACCTTGCTTAAAAGAGTTGACTTCAAGAATGATAAATTTTCTCCTAATATAAATTTAGTGATGCTTTCTAATCTAGTGGTTACTTAACAAACCATCCTTATCCTTGCTAACTTAAAGCAGAAAGACTGGCATTTTTCAGTTCTGAGACATGAGTGGGCAGCAGTGACATACACTGCTGCAGGCTCAGATGTTTGAGTGATTCTCTCTACTCTAGTGGCCTGTGCTGACCTTTTCTGGAATACCTCAGTGGTTTTCTATGGCCTCATTCTCCTAGGAGCTAACCTCAACTTCCTCATGTCTCATTTCAAAATGAGGACACCAAGAAACGAATAGTGATAGCATAACAGTTGAGACCTAGGTTTAAAAGACCCCATCACTCTTTCTGTCACTGTTTTTGGCAACAAAAATCCCATTTGCCCCAGTTACAGTGGGATAAGAGACCCTGCAGAAGATAACAGGCACTGAAAAGTGTGAATTCATCCCAAGTCCTTGCTCTAACCATCTACTACATTTCTGATGTGACTTTTTAATTGTATTAGTCTATAAAGAAAGTATTTATTTTATTTTAATCTTATCTTATAGCTATTTAATAGGAGATATACCCAGTGGCCAATCCCTCTAATCCCAGCACTCAGAGGCTGAGGCAGGAGACTCACCATGAGACACACAGTGAGACAAAGATTTTTCAGACCAGCTAGCGCTACAAAGTGAAACACTGTTGATATAAAACAGACGTCAGATATATAGATGATAGATAGATAGATAGATAAATAGATAGATAGATGGATGGATAAATAGATGAGAGAGAGAGAGAAGGAATAGTGGGAGGTGAGAGAAAAAAGAAGATTAAATTAAAATCTAGATAGATAAGACTATATCAAAGTTGTATGAGTAATTTGTGTAGGAGAAATTATTTCTGCTTTCACTGATCAAGTTTGCTCATGCACACTCCTTAATTCTTTATTTAGTGAAACTCTTCAAACTAACTTTCATGTAATTCTGATAGGAAAATTGAAAGGATAACTAAAATTCTGATTTTGAAATTTTCTTCTCAGGAATTAGGAGTATAGAGTGAATTTCCCATAGAATTGAACCCAGAGGATTTCTTTTGATAAGAATTGGCCTTGCTCCAATAAAGGATCATGTGTCCACAATACTTTGAAGAACTTGCTAGAACACACTTACATACTATCTTCAGTGGCTGATTTTCAGTATGTAGAACAAAAGAAAACCTCAATGATAATGAGTGTCCACTTTATCACTCAAAGTGGAATGCCCAGTTATTAAATAGCTATGTATTTCACAGAAAATACAGAGTGGCTAAGCATGTCCAAACAAGCCACTATCTGAAGTAGAGCTGAGATTGAGGGTCTTCACTTGGCTGAACATTTCTCTACAGTTCACCTTGTTCCTCTAAAACTCCCTAAAGACTAAATTCAATATTTGCAAAGATCATAGTATCAGAATATTACATGTTCCTGATAAATAACTAGTATACAAAATGCAAATCTTGTGGCACTGAATACTCTTTTATATAATTGTATTTAAGCTTAAAGCACTTTCTAATTAAAAGTAAAAATCTCCTTACCTCATAAGTTAGACATTAAAGTAGAATGAAGTCCTGGTTCAGGTTTTGTGAAGTAAGCTTCTCTTGTATCCCCTTAATCATTCACTGAAGCATCACAGAGCGAGGATTCCCTGTGGATCTAGCACTGTGCTGCATGTTGTGCATGGCATGAAAGGCAAAGGAAGACACTGAGTTCAGTGAAATATCAGTTAGTATCAATTGAATTGTCCTTACCCTGAAATAGTTTAGACAATAAAAATTATACCTAAAAAATATATTCCCTTATTTTAAAGCAAGGAGGCATGCTTTTTGATTATTTGTCTGTTCTGCATTGTTTTACCACAGAGGCCTGCACAATAAAGAGCCATATGGTTTCTCTGCAGCAAATGTTCTATTCTAAAGTATTAGGGCTAAGCAACCATTGATAGCACACGAATGACAAAATCCATCCACGTACCAATTGCTTGGCTAAAGACTCAGGGCTTCCATCTTTATAAGAGATATACCTGTGAGTTCTCAGAGAGGGCCATCACCTTACACTTTTGGTTTTAAGCTCGGGTCACACACATTTCACACACGGTTGAACACATTTCAGTCAGCAACTGAAAACAGGGAAAAAAGAGGAAGGATAGGAAGGATGAGCAGAGAAGCAGCATTTGTCTGTCAGAACATTGCCAATACCTGTCAACAGGCCAGCTCTCTAGTTCTGAGCTGCACCTTCCAATGTGCTGCTAATCATGATTAATTCTTTTAGTGCCCACCGTAGGAATATAAGTCATGATTAATTAATTTGCTGTGAATGAGGGTATAACATTTAATTTCCCCCAAATTTCAGAGGAGTCAATTTCAATGGATAATTGAGCTAAAATGAGTTGCAGTTCTCTGCCTCCTACTTGTGGATAGAGACAAGAGCTCTCAGTTGCTACTCCAGCCACCAGCAGCTCTGACTTCCCTCTGCTGACATAGATCCTAGCCCTTTGGGATCAAGGTCTTACTCAGGAATTGTCATAAAGATGCAGATCCTAGACTTAAAACAGGTCCTTGCCCAAGGCCATTAACACTCATTTCAGATCATTAGAATTGTTTGAGATTTTCCTGAAATGCAACCTTATTTTTCCCGAATACAAGCAAAGCCAGAGTTGCTTATTACCATCCTGTGATGTCACTTTACAGAGGTGAGCATAGTCAGCAGAACAGTAGAGAAGTAAGTGAGGTGAGACCCATGCTAACTTGGTTTAAAAGGTGATGTGAGTGGGTGGGAAGGACTCTCAGCCTGGTATCTTGACAATTTCTATGCAAAAACAAACAAACAAACCAAAACCATCTTCAAGAAAAAAACTGAAACAATTTGGCTTCCTTAAAGCTAGCAAATAGTAATGCCAGTTTCTAATGAGAGACAGGAACTTTGGGTTTCTCATTGAATCTGGAACTCATTTTGAGTGAACTAACTACAAATCCCCTATCTCTGCCTTCTCAGCTCCGAGGCTGAGGAACAAAAGCTTCCTGTAGATAGAGTTGCTTTCTTTTCCATTGCTTTATCCCAACTATGTCAAGTACGGTGCCTGAGTTAAAAGAAATACTCAACAAATATTTACTGTTGACTCACTCCGCAGGTGTTGTGTCTGAAGACATGCTGAGGTATTACTCATGGTGCCATGCTGATGAATAGAGCTCAGAATCCCTCCAATACTTTGAGGAGCTCAGGAAATGAATCATGGCTGTGGTATCACAAAGTGTGTGGACATAACTAGGCTAAGACGACCAATTTCTCAAAACATGGACATTTCATAAAGATCAACTCATGGTGATTTTAACTGCTCAAGACAAAGTCAGTCATAATTCCACCTCAGAATGGAGAGGGACCTCTAAAGCCTACCCTTGAGTCGGTAACTGTTGAGAAATGAAGAGTCACTGTGGTGTGTTACTATGTGTCATTGGATAGCTCAGCACCTATGCGTATATGAGTAGTACTAATAACTGGAGTTATTAATAAAAACAACAAAAGAAGAGGGCTTGAAATTAGATGGGAAACTGGATGAGGGACATTAAGAGAGGCTGGCAAAAGGTTATGGTGGGTGGATATGGTCAAAGTACATTGTATAGAAATTTGTAGAATTATGAAACTTTCATAGAATAATATGATGTTTTCAAAAAGAAAAATGTTTTCAAAAAGAAAAAATGAATAAGGACAGGAAAAGTAGGCTAGCATAGCCAGCCATAAAGTAAAAGTGTAAGCCAGCTGTTCTTGAGCACTGTGATACAAAAGCAGTGTACATGTCTCCTACCTTACCATTCCTTAAGACCAAGAAACAGGAAGCGCCAGAGCAAGGAAGGATTCATCTCAGGCCCAGGCAAAATTGTAGCTGCTTCTCTGCTCCATACCTCAGAATCATTCCGCACAATGTCTGACAGGGTGACATTTCTCAATCACAGCTGGAAAAACTCTCAATTGAAACCACTGGTGTCTGAAATTGCTTCTTTATAATGATGCTCTATTTTACAAGGTCAAAACAACAGTTTGTCATCTCTCTTTGCCCTTCCAATGTGCATATGTTAATGCCTTGGCAGAGTCCCAACTAATAATCTTGTTATCAATTGACCAGTACCTTCTTTTCACATAGAGCCAAGTCAGTGTTCATTTCTGCAAATCTGTCATTTCTCTAGGCAATATCTCAAATTATATCAGAAATTGCCATGGACCGTTGATAAGGACAGAAGAATAAAAAAATATATACAACCTAAATTTTATTATGTATCCCCTAACCAACGACATTCTCTTTCTAATTTTAATCATAAGCATTAGTCAATTTCTTCTTATTTTCTGTCTTCATTGCTGACTGCTTTTGTATGTGTGTTTCTGTATGTGCATGAGTTCAGAGATCAGCACTGGCATTGAACAGCTTCCTCGGTTGCTCTTTACTTTGTGTATGTGAGTAAAGTCCTAAATTTCTGAGCTTTCATATGAGTACTGTATTTACATCATTTTTATTCTTTCCTCTCTGATGTCCCAGTTTTTCTCAAATTTATAACTTCTTCTTTAATTTTGTTACATACACACACACACACACATGATCTGCTTAGTCATTTAATGTTTCTCATATGCATATGTGTTTAGGGCTGATTATCTAGAATTGGAACCCACTAAAGTGGCTTCTGTCTAGAGAAGACTATTGTCCCTCAGCAGTAATTCCTTTTTTTTCCTCCTAATTCTCCTGCATTCTCCTCTTCTGTGCAAAGGACAGCATTGCCAAATGGAAGCCTGGGAATGATCCAGGAAGCAAGCTCAGCATTAAAATAAGTTGATCACATGAAAGTTCAGAGATACCAAGAGAGCTACCTTAATCACCACAGAAGGTAACTTCCCCAAGCACTGAAGACTTCTTAGTAGGTCTGCCTCATTTCTGAAAGGCTTCATCCTCATCCACATCCCCACTCAATGACCAAATTTCTAACATATATGGTGTTGAGGGACATTAGCCATATATTAATCATGGCAAGTATTTTGCTTAATATGTGCTTTTGCAAAGAAAGATCTCATGCTCTTGAGAATGTATCATCTAGCTCAAAGCAATACAAAATAAAGTAGGCACTCTTGCTCAGGTAGTATGTCATCATGAACATTCTCAGCTCATGGTTTTACAGTACAAATGCAATCATCTTGGAAAGCTTTGGACCCTCCTCAGCATCCTTAACTATTTTTCCAACTGTAGCTGCCCAAAGAACATGCATGTACTCCTTCTTCCCCCAGAAAAGGACTGCTCCATTTTTGCATTCCAGTTTTTCTTTTATAACTCTTACCTATTATTCTGTGCTAAAACAAAGCAATATAAACATAGCAATAAACATGCCTAAATTCCCTGTTTTAAACTCAGCCCTTGTCCTAATTAGAGTCACTACTGCTATGATGAAACACCATGACCAAAAGCAAGTTGTGCAGGCATGGGTTTATTTGGCTTACACTGCCACATTGTCGTTCTTCACAGAAGGAAGTCAGGGTAGGAGTTCAAACAGGGAGGAATCTGGAGACAGGAGCTGATGCAGAGGCCATGAAAGGGGGAATCTACTTACTAGCTTGTTCCCGTGGTTTGCTTAGCATGCTTATCAAACCCAAGACTAAGCCCAGGGACGGAACCATCCATCATAGTTCTCATAGACTGGGCCTTTCCTCATCAATCACTGATTTTAAAAACGCCTTACAGCCGGACCATATGAAAACATTTTCTCAACTGAGGTTTCTTCTTCTTTGATAAGTCTAGCTTGTGTCAATTTGACATAAAAGTAGACAGCACAGTCCCTTTTTCTTTCTTGGCTAACATACTTCCTTAAATTGTCTTCTTCACTCTGGTTGTTATCTAGGTTTGAATGTTGCTTTATGTGTGTTCTGCAGCTCACTGCATAGAGGTGTTTTCTGTGATTTACCTATACTTATGTTTCTTTATAGATGTGTAAACAAGAAATTCTTGTCTCTAGAGTCTCTCCTCCACTCTTACCATGGGCTGTAAGCTCCATGTTTCTGATTCAAACACTTCCCTTGATTAAGGAGTGGGTTTAAGAATGAGAATGTGGACTTACTTGTAAGACAGCTCTGCCGATAACGGTGGTGGTTGCTGCCAAGTTTGACTACTCGAGATCCCTGAGATCCACACATGGAAACAAGAAAAAATTGACATTTCCAAGTCATCTTTTGACCTCCAAGTGCTCACTTATGCACTTATGTGCATACTAGCTTGCATAATCATACACACACTAAATAAATGTGATTTTAAAAATTTAAAACAGTGGGAATATAATTTTGACAGACTCTATTCTAGCCCAAATCATTTTGGAAGAATCAAGAAAAGACATGTTTTCTATTTTCCCCGAGAGTTAAGAGAAAACTAGTCTTTCTTTGTCCAGCTTGGCATGCTAAATGTGTTTCTACACTTCCACTAGAGAAGAAGAAACTCACCTAAAAGTGAGTTCCCTTTATAAAACATAAGACTGAAAGAATTGAAAAAATAGTGGGACCACCATTCAAGCAACAGACAAGCTTCTAGGGATGCCAATTTCTGAGTTTGAGGCTTTGTAAAACAATTGGTTTACTGCTGTGGGAACTTACAGGGTTCCCTACTGATGGGTAGAGAATGCTCTGAACCTGAATAATTTTGTTAATCCTGACTGAATTGAATTACAAGCAAGCAGTCATTTACTCTGCCTTCATTTTCCATCTGGAAGTGAAGGTAGCTTCTGTTTGCCCAAGTTGATCTAACAATGAAACATGGCTGTAATGCTCCTGGCTCATTAGAGTCTCAGTAAATGTTAACTGCAATTATTAGTTGTTATCAATTTTGATCAACTTACAAGGCAATGCTTTACATATTCATGTATATAATTATCTTAGCACAGTTAAAGTATTCCACAATTATGAGAAATGACTTTTGAAAGAACAAAAATGTGACTATATGATATGTGCACATATATACATACATATATTGTATATAGAATGAAACTGTCTAGAAATTATGATTCATGAAAAATACATTGCAAACAGCTCTTTACAAATCTGGATTACAAATCTCAGATTCAATGATTCTTTCTAGATTTGTAGAATTTTGTTGCCATTTGTCAACAGGTCAAAGGTTTATGGATCTCTTTCCAATTTGTCATGAGCAGCCCCACTGTCTTTTAGTCTGTACCCTGTAAATCAGGAAAAAAAAATATCATATAAATTCTTCTGGAAGAATTAGCCATGTCAGCTGACCCCCGCTTCATTAATATCCAGTTGGCATTTCATGTAAATCCCACTAGCTCCTCCTTTGGGTAAGAGCTAGAAGTTAAAAGGAAAGGAAGATGATGTCAATAGGAAGCTACCCTAGTCATAATGTGTTTCTTTGACTTTCATAGCTACAGTAGGAATTGCAGAACCATATCACCATAAGGTTCAGAAACATTGAATTATGGGCACTTATGTAAGACTTTTATGTAAAAACTGAGAGGCCCAACCTTGACTTCCAGATCTTGCTGGTAACACAACAAACACAGGTTCAATCTTTCTATTTCTAAGAAAGGGTCACTCTTACTGCTTTGTTGGTGACAGATGAACAGCAGCAGGTGGAAAGCAGCACTGTAAGTGCCAAGGGGCAGGAGGTTGGTTGCTCAATGAAGAACCAGACTCGCTAAGTATTTACCATTCTCAGCTGAGGATGAAGACAAGATGCTGGGGACTGAACTCTAGGTTGATCTGATAGCTTGTCAGCCTTTCTATCACACAGGCTGACAAATTTTACAAGATCAGAAAATAACTTGTTTTGAGGTGTACAGATGTCTCTCTATGTCTTGTAAATAACCAGGGGTTGGGGGATCGAACAACAAAGGGCAAGTTTGCAGATCACAGCCCAAGATGATTGCCTGACAGGTCTGTGCCAACTCTACTGGCAAACAAATAAAAATGAGCTATTCCCTTCCTCTAAGGACTCTGTATTTTTAAAGGGGGATAATAAATGCAAAGCTGTGCAAAGCCTGGCTTGGGGAAATGTGAAATCCATCTCCTATCATTTGCATAACATAATCAGCAGTGCTCTGTTAATCAGGCTAGAGAAGGCAGTTGGAACATGTGTTCCATGAAGAGGTCCTGGAGCGGGACCCGAAGTGCATGCTGCACCTTCTAGGGCTTTACCCCTTGGTGACCAGTACTGGCCTTGACATTCTAGCTCTGGATTACAGACCATTTTCACTGGCTGTTTCACGAGAAGAAAGGACAACTCCAGACTAATGTCTGTCTGTATCGCCTGCTTCTGCCTTTTTAAAGAAATTGGAATTTATCCAACAGATGGCTGTGTGCATAGTGACATGACCAAGTAGGAACATGCCTCACTGTTTCTCATTTTGTTTGTGAATGACTCATTCATTTTACAGGCCAGCCATTTTAGAAGGTGTCCTGAGACCATTGTAATTTGCATCATTGTAATTCTATAGCAGTAAGAGAGACTGGGCCACTTTGTAACAATGTTTCCATGGCAATCAGATACTTGACATTTTATTTAAACTACCAATCTAGAATGATTCTGCAGCCAATGAGGGGAAGGTTGGATCCCAAGATTTCACTTCAGGAACCAATGTTAACTCAATAGATAAAGAGCGTAATTAACTTTCACTATTTTAGAATCCCTATCCCAGTGGGTGCTAATACATCACAAAATATGAACTCACTCCAATTGCTCCCTTTGGGGCTTCCCTCTGTTACTTACATTCAAAAGAGTTTTCAAGGGATGGGCTGCCAAAGGTCTGTCCCCCCACCCCTTCGTCAATGCTCTCCATACCAACCAGGCCAAGCATTTCAAAATCATAGAGTCAATTCAAACTGCATATGATTAAAAGATGGAAATACTCCCGATGGACACTGGGCAATTTATTTGTGAAAAAGATTTAATGAAAAAATTTCAAAGCAGACAGTGCTCTACAAAGAAAGCTCATTTGTGAATCTCTGTGTTCTCTCTGCTGCCCCGAGTGCATCTGAGGGGAGTAGGAAGAACCAGTGCCTGCAGTTAGTGCCAAGTGGATCACATGGGAATTGCTCAAGACTGAAATAATCTCAGGCCGAGAAAGACACGAGTCAGGTTGTTTATAGACGGTCAGTCCTTAGACAGGGCTGTGCCTCACCCAACTGGGAAAGAGGCTATTTGCCTCCAGCCTCGACATGGTCTCAGGCACTTCAGTTCCTGTTGAGCAGTCACATTCTTTGAATAGTACCCCAAGACAAAGCCATCATTTTTTTTTTTTTGAAGATCTTTGATTGTTTGTTCTCATTATCACAAAGTGACCTTGCTTCACCTTACTGTCCTTCAGCTTTTAGATACCAGCTGATACAAAACCTCACCTTAATAGGATAATGGGCAATAAGGAATAATAAAATTCAGTTTCCTGGGACATTTGAACACTGAGTAAAAGGCATCTAAATTCAAAATTTCCCTTTGTAGTTCCCTGACCTTGAGGGAATGATTAACAACTCCTTGGGCTTCAGACATCTCATGTTTGATTTGTAAAAATAAATATGTAAATAATTTCTCATGAATAGGGTTTGGATTTTTGTTTGTACAATAAAAACTTTACAAATATAAAACTCTTAGTGTATTTTAAGAACCTGGGTTGCCATTTGTAACTAAAAAGACACCCTGATCAGCAACTTAATTCAAATATCATTACCCCCCCCACACACACACATACACACACATACACAGAAAACTGAAAGGACTCTCTAAAGTAGAAGAAAATGCGCGGGCTAGAGATGCCCCTTAGAGAGCATGTAACTGCATTAAAAAAAATAAGAGTGCTATCCCTAACTGATTGAAATGCTAACTAATCCTGTAGAAGTTTTGTGGAAATCCACAGGATGTTTTTAAAGTTGATATGGAAATGCAAACAATCTAATCTAGAATGACCACAGAAGAACAAAGTTTATAGATTTTTTTAAAAAACGTATTACATATTTATTTATTTGTTTATATATGTATATATACACATTAATATACACACATACATATATATATAGCATGTATTCGCATGCATGTGTGTGGCATGTGCATGCACGCCACAGAGGACAACATGTAGGAATTGCCCTTCCCGTCTACCTTTTCGTCCTGGTGATAGAACTCAGATCCTCAGGCAGCAAGTACCTTTACCCACTGAGTGATTTCACTGGGCATGATTTCCATATTCTGATTTTTAAGAGTTACCATAATGTTATAGTAATGACCAAGAACAGTACTGAGATTTGAATCAACATAAAAATCAATGATGCTGACAAAAAAGAAATTCACTTGCAATTGGACTATATTTGGTTTTGGTTTTGACAAAAAAATATACATGTATAAGCATTTGGTAAAGGAAGTGTTTTCAGCAAAACAAAACTCTAATAGTCCCTTGGACCTTAGGGCAAGTGATGTCATGATGGAAGTACTATGCAGGCCCTGAAACTCAGCACATAGGCAGCAACACCTGCCAAAATAAGAACAAAGACCTAATCCATCAAATCCACAGTTCTGGAAAAGTCCCTAAATGTACTCACTTTGCTTTTTGGCTTCTGTAGTTGTGCTTCTGGCTAACTGTTCTTGTTAACAGAGGATATGTAGTGTTTGTGGGTAAAAGTCCTGAGAAAAGCTTGGGAGTGCACTGGGTCCCAAGCATCAAGTGTAGTAACTGGTCAATTAATAAAGGCTCTCTATTGGCTTGAATCAGTGTCCAAGTAGTCTTCTCTGGTGGGTACCTCACATTGAGACATACCAACAAAAAGGAAAATCCATATTCTCCCTACACCAGACACAAAAAATAATTCAAAATGGACCATGTCCATATCTATCTCTCAAAAAAGGCAGTGAAAAACTATCTTTATTAATTAGACAAAGATCTCTGTGATCACAAAAAAGTAGCACCAATGAAAAGACAACAATGAAAAGCATTGTATATTGGTTATAAACAACTTCAACATTGTTTACAGAAATTCCCTTAAGACTATGAAAAGGAGATGGAACTGTACTTCAGTTGATAGAAGGCTTGACTGGTTAACAGGTACACCCGAAACCCTGGGTTAGATCTTCAGCACCACATGAACTGGGTATGGTGATACATGACTCAGAAGTAGGAAGCAAAAGGTTCAGAAGTTCAAAGTTCTCCACTACATATGACTTTCCAGCAGAAACCACAGGGGAATGTTGTTTGTTAGCTTGCTTTCAGGCTTGTAATCAGCTATGTTCTTATATAAACCACTTACCCAGAGCTGGCACTACCCACAATGAGTTGGGACCTCTCACATTAATCAACAATCAAGAAAATGCTACACACACTAAACTGATGGAGACAATTTCTCAACTAAGTTTCCCTCTACCCAGGTATCTCCAGGTTTGTGTCAAGTTGACAGTTGACAGTGGCATTTCATCCATGTCATCTTTTACATACATCACTTTCAACCATAATCATCCTCTTTCATATTTGTCCCCAATATCTCTTGTTAATATGAAACTATAAAATACAGTACAACTTTAAATCATCCACAATATTTCAAAACTCCAACACTATCACATGTCAATGTATCTTTAAAACTTCAAAGTCTCTTAATTTGGGGTATTTACAAAATCAAATGCAAGTTATATACTTCTTTAACCTCAAGAGAGAAGAATGAGTGCAGAGTTATAATCAAATCAGAGCAAATCTAAATTATACTGTATATAAAGCTCAATGTCCAAACTCTGGGACTCATGATCTTCTGGACTTCAGAAGATCCTGTCAGTACCACATATTTGCTTTTGTCCAGAGATCCTTGTTCTACATCTGTTATCTTTGGTAATTGTCCTACCATTTTGACATCTCCACTTCAACCCTGTGACACAGTGCTAGGCCTTAGCTGCTCTCCAGGACCCCCTCCCCCCCAGTCTTACACCTTTTATGCTTTCAAAACCAGTACCATGTAGGAGACTCTTAGAGATTGGCAACGCCAAATTCAGAAGCCATCTTGAGAAACCTTTCCTCCCCACAGTACCCTGTTCCAGACTATCACGTTTATGTGGTGACTCTGTGGACATATTTTCTAGCTTTTTACCTCCATGATGCTTATCTATTATCAATCACAGGTTATATTTTAGCTTTAGCTAATCGGCATTTATTGTCCCAGTAAGATAAGGGTTTTATCTCCATGTTTTTAATATCATATGAACAATTCTGATAGAATCTTTGTTTCACAAGCCAGACCTTCATTGTTCATATCTCTCTCAATATTATCTTATAATTTGTCATGATAAATTATTCAATTCTGAATATGAAATGGCCATTCCATCTCCAAACTATAACCTCATTTCATAACCCTTCCCCCAAATAACATGGTCAGGCATGCCACAGCAATACCCCACTTTCCTGGTACCAATTTATGCTCTAGTTAGCTTTTCTGTTGCTGTGACAAATAGTTCTGATCAAAAATAATATAATGGGAAAGGGTTTATTTCATCTCACAGGTCATAGTTCATCATCAAGGAAACCTAAAGCAAAAACTTAAGGCAGGGGCTTGATCACAAAACCACCAAGAAATGTTTCTTATAGGCTGGCTACCAGGTTCATGCTCAGCTATCATTATTATCCAGCCCAGGCCTCTGTCAAAGGTGGCACCATCTATGGTGAATTGGATCCTCCACCAGTTGTCAAGAATAAATAAAATGCCTCAAAGACTTGCCCTTAGGCCAGCCTGATGAAAGCAAATCTTCAATTGGGATTCCTTCTTCCCAGGTATCTCCAGCTTTGTACCAAGTTGACAGCTTGCTATGACAGAGATCACTGAGGGTAGATCTCCTCAATGAAATCTTCTTTGTCTCTGGCGAGGGACATTACATTATTCTCTGCTCTAGGAATAAAAACATGGTATACTGTTGTCTCCTCCCTAAAGAATTAATTTGGCGTGGTCTGTCAGTCATTTGTCTAAGAGATCACTGCTGAGGAAGGTGATTCACCTAAAGCTGTGCTGAGGAGGTGGGAGGAATGATTATTCCTTTAATGAGATATGCTTCTCTCATAAAGATATTATTTAATGTGCTTGTCTTTCTCATAAACCCTGCCTTTGGTGCAGTTGCTAACAAACATAAACCTACATTTTACTCCGTTTTCTGAAACTTTACTCAAAATGATATAACTTTTTCTTTCATGTTTTTCCATGTGTTTCTTGTTACTCTTTTTGTGAAGCTACTGCCCTTTCACCATTTCATTACTGGCTTCCATTTGGTTGCTTGCTGACTGGTACAGCTGAACATGCCAGCCTAATTTAAAAACAACAACAACAATAACAAAAACATGGCTTTCTCGTCTACATTTCCTTTCTCCAGACAGAAGAAGGTTATCTGTCTCTGTTTTATTTGTTTGTTTGTGTTTGCGCTCAAATGCTAATAAAATTATCTTCTTGTTTTCTTCAGAATTTATTATCAAATCCTGTTGTAAATAAGACTCAGAACACAGAAAGGAACCCCAACTTACTTGGTCACATACGGCAATAATATGGAGGCTTCTTAAGATTTCTAGTAACAAAGGTTATACAAGGAAATTATACAACTCAATAACAAAACTCAGCAAAACACAAAATAAAAACAATATTAAAAAAATCATTTGGCAAGGGTAGTGGTGATGATGATGAGTAGCACTTTTTGAAGGGATACATAATGGCCAATACACATATAAAAATATTCAGTACAACTAGTTTACAAAAAAGTTCAAATTAAAGTCACAATGAGATATCTCTAATTGTGCAAATACCACTTACTTGCTAAAATGAGAAAGACTGATGAGATATGTTTACAGATTGTTAGAAAATTCAAACATTGTGGTAGGAAAATAAAACTGTACCCTGAGTTTTGAAAAACCTTTGGAAGTTTCTGATACTAAACACATGCCCTGTAACTCAATATTAGCTATAATGCACAATTCTATTCCCATATCTTACACAAAAAATAAAAGCCACGTCTATAAAAATGTCTATTTAGATGAAACTCATAAATACTTTACTCTTAGCCATAAACTAAGAACATTTTTTGTACTCTTCAGTAGAAGACTATATTTAAAAATAAAATTTATAATATATTTACACAATGGAGTAATTATAAGTAAAATGATATTAATAAGTCAGATATAAAAGTGTCTATGTTATTCTAAAATACATAAAAGTGACTTAAGGAAGAAAAAATATTTTATTGACTTTAAAGGGACATAGATATTACTCTTGCGCATTGTTCATAACATTAGTGAAGAATATCTTTACACACTTCACCATATGTAAAATTTATACTGAAAGAATTTTTACAAAATATTAAACCCATAAATAGCATGTATGCTAAAACATAGGTTCATTACTCTCTACAACTTGCTTTGAAAGACATGTCAAATCAGAGACATTGTAATAGGCCGGCGCCCCTAGGGCATCCCAAGACACCCCAAGACATCCCAGGACCACGACTAATGACCACTGTTAACATTAAAGAAAAAGAGTTTAATGAATATGAATATGAATACCGGTACACACCCGTGTGTGGACCCCAGGCATGATGCAGAAAAGCCTGGGGCCCCGAATATTCTCGGGGCAGGATTCTTATACCCTATTTTAGATAGGGGGGAGGAGGTATGGGCGGACTCAGCCTGCTAACAGGACAGGGCCAAAGGTCCACTACAGAGTTTAGGAATGCAGGCAGGCAAGCTATTTCCTGTGAAACCACCTGAAGACATTCATTTCCTGGAGCAGGACATTGTGTAAACTTAACAGTTAACAATTCTCATGGTAGGACTTTCCTGGGTGACCCCACCTAGGTTGCAGGTGGGATCCCACAGGAATGTGGTCTCAGCTTGGAAGGTCAAGCTGCTCTACCAGGTGGGTCTCAGGAATTCAGGAAGTATCTATCAGGCTCAGGCTGCTGGGTGTGTCTCAAGCAACCATCTCGACCTAGGCTAGTTTCAGCGACCTCAGGAAGGGGTCGAGGGGGAGAGAGTTACAGGATTTTTCTATTTTCACAATATTACAGTATAAACATAGATATTGTATAGATAAACATGTTTAATAAAAAAACAAAACAGTAAACCCTAAGAATACTAACTACCCAGTTTAGAGGGTGTATGTTTGAAATTTTTCCACAATAAAATAAGGAAAGCAGTGTTATTCACAGCTTTTATTTGCTTGCAATCTACTCTCTCTCTCTCTCTCTCTCTCTCTCTCTCTCTCTCACACACACACACACACACACACACACATATACACACATACACACACACACACACACACACACACACTAATTTATTAGAAATTTTAAAAACCCACAAACTTCACAAACGGCAATTAGGCAATTATACACTTCAGATTTTGACACTCAGAGTTACCAAATGTCGCACGAAAGAATGAGACTCAGGGATAGATCTCTGAAGAAGTTGGAGATACTAGAGGGAATAAACACCACAGTCAAATCTTAGCCAGCTGTCTTCTAGCTTCCTCAGCCTGGGTTCCCTTGGAATGGATTTTTTTCTGTGTTTGAATCCCCTCTTAAGCATTCTTTCCGTAATTAAGGCGTGGCCCCACCACACCTGCTTGGGAGTCTGGAATTCCTTCTATAATCTGAAGTGACCTTGACTCAGTTAGGATTAAGGGTGTAGGTCACCACTCCCAGGATACTCCCTGTGCTGGGATTAAAGGTTTGAATCACCACTCTGATTTTCCTAGACTGACTATGGTTAGAGCTCTGGGACTTCTGGAGCTTTTACTAACCCCCCACATAGACTGTGGGTAGACTCCCTCTGATATCTCCAAAACTTCTGAAACTTTATTAAATCCCCACAACCAAATTTTATATAGTAACTTATATGATAAATAATTTGAGGATCTACTGGACACTGGGGGTCTGCCAGTGCATGAGACAAACCATGGGCTGCTCCTCTTACTTTCTAGTGAGTACCAATACACTCATTACAAATAATCAAGTGACTTAGTCACTGTTCTATGCCTGTGAATGAGTACCATTCCCAAGGCCAACCTTACAAAAAGAAACATGTAATTTTGGCCTTGCTTACAGTGTTAGAGATTCAGTCCATTATCATCATAGTGGGGAGCATGGCAGTATGCATGGCATGGCATGGCATGGTGTGGTGGGTGCTGGAGCAGTAGCTGAGAGCTACATCCTGATCCTCAGTGTAAGAGAGAGAAAGAAAGGTTGGGCTGGGTGGGAGATTTTGAAAACTTCAAAACCCTCCTCCAGAGACTCACTCAGTTTCTACAACAAGGCCACACCTCCTAATCTTTCTAATCCTATCAAAGGGTTTCACCCCCTGGTGACTAAACCATAATTCAAATTTATGTGCCTTTGGGGTGGCATTCATTCTTGTTCAAATAACCACTTTATTTGTGCCACAAAAGAGGTAGAAGACCTTTCCCGCTCCCTCCCAACAAACCTTGTTCAGGGTGGTCACTAAGGACCTACCTTGGAAGCTGAGCCTGCTGGCAGAGCTGGTGAAGAACATTCCAACTGAAGGGCTCAAGTTTGCATCATTGGACATACACAAACAGAGACTGGCCAGGGAGCACAACACAAAACCCTGTTCAGTGAAAACTCAGGCTGAAATGAGATCAGATGGGAATCCGGATGTCACAGAAAGAACATTCTAAATGCAGTGGGAAAACTTGGGAACTTTGTAATCAGACTATTAAGTGATCATACCTGTGTTTTAAACCATCATTAATGCTATGTGGGACGAATGTACAACAAAGAAGGCTAAAGTCCACAGGGATGAAACCAGGTAAAGAAAGCAGGTAAGAGGGAAGCAACTTGGGCTATAGTGAGGGTGGCAGGATATAAAGTGATTAGTGATTGTGGGAGATTATGTTGTTACATTTTAAATAATTGTCCCACCCACTGGTTTAATAAAAAGTGCTGATTGGCCAAAGGCAGGCAGGAAGTGTAGGCAGGGCAACCAGACTAAGAAAACTCTGAGAACAGGAAGCACAGAGCAGAATGCCAGAGAGAAGCTGGAAGAAGAAAGGACAACTATGCTGCTCTAAGAAATGGTACCCAGCCCCATGGCTGAACAAGATAAGAGACATGGGTTAGTTTAAGGGTAGAGAGTTAGCAAGTGATATTCCTGGGTCTGAGGCCAGTCAGCCTAAAACTATCATATGCATCTGTGTGTCTGTGTCTCTGCAAGTCTGTGAATCTGCCGGTCTCTGGGTCTTTGGGTCTAAACCTTGAGGTTAGGCCCAAAAGTCCAGGCCAGAAACCTCCTAATGCAATGTGGGTGATATACATGATATATACCCACATAAAGCCATAGAAAGCTTAAAAAAATGGTCTAGAGCCCAAAGCAGCTTCTGAGTTGTGTCTCTCACATGATCTGTGGTACAGAGATGCCCTGGTAAGTCTTGTGGGCTTGGGCTACAATGGCGGGCTTTTGGAGTGCAGTTTAAGGTATAAAATGGCTTGTTTCTCAAGTCTCACAGGACCCTCAATATAAGAAAAAGGTTGTAAATGATGTATTTAAAGTTTCTGTTCAAAAGGACAAAAAGAGAATAGAGTCAAAGATAGCTTCTTAGTGATGATATTTTCTTGGATCAGCTCTGTTTGCCGGAGGCAAAGTGAGGCTTGGCTTTTTAAGAGAAACTTCCTGATTCAGCCTTAGAGGCAAAACACTTGAGTCTTTTAAGAGGCCCTGCTGCCTAATACTTAAATGTAGTTAATGAGCAGCAGATGGCAATGCTTTACTTGGTGATTATATGGACCCTGAAATTCCCAGAGTACCTAGGTTAAAAAGATAAATTCTATGAAATTAGACTAGGAGCTGGGTGGAGCCATCCACCCATCCTACCAACCTTGAACTTTGGCAGATTAAAAGTGTGTTCAGAAATTGAAAGAAATAGAAGAATCCTTGGCAGATTAAAGGTGTGGTCAGAAACAGAAAGAAATACAAGAATCTGGGTGGAGTCGATCACCCTAGCCAAGCAAAGGTATGGTCAGAGACAGAAAAGGTTAAGAAATAAATATACAGTAAAGACAGTTTTTTGTAAAAAGTCTAAGTGGTTTGGGGTGTATTGAAAATATATATACATAGGCTTAGAGAAAGAAAAGAAAATGTAAAGAAAGCCCTTAAAAATAAATAAGTAAAATATATAAACAAACAAACAAACAAACAAATAAATAAATAAGCCATGTAAAGATGGAAAATACAAAGAATGTCTGGATACTGTATGTTATTGTCTTATCTTTAAGTTTCTTGACTGAAAATGACTTAGTAAAAGCTACTAAAAGACAGTTGATTATAAATGCTGTTGGATTAATTCTACCTATATATTTTGTAAATGAGTTGATTTTAAAACTGAAATCCAAAGATATGCTACTTTGGAGAAGATGTTCTCTTTTCATTTCCACAGAAAATGAGAGGCTGTGGATTTATTACTGGATAAAGAACATAAAGTTTGATAGAGGAAGACCCCCTGATAAATCTCCAATGGAAGTGGATGGACCAGATAATTCAGCATTTCTGAACACCTCTGTTGAAGTTTCCAGGTCTCTGTATCAAGAACAATTAATTTCAAGGAGACTGGCTGAGATGACTCAGCCTTACAGACTACTCCACTAAAGACTTGTCCATAATCCTACATTTTTCTTTGGATTCCTGTGGGATTGCCAGCATCCACATTCAGTAGGAAGTAGCCTAGAGAATGATGCCCACATTCCCCAAACATAGATTATGGATGTTTGTGTTTATTTACAGTGTTGTTTATAAGTTGTTATAGATAAGGGGGGGGGGAGAATATTAGATTTGGAGTTCTTTTTGTTTTAAAAGAGAAAAGGGGATATGTGGGAGATTATGTTGTTACATTTCAAATAATTGTCCCACCCACTGGTTTAATAAAAAGCGCTGATTGGCCAAAGGCAGGCAGGAAGTGTGGGCAGGGCTACCAGACTAAGAAAACTCTGAGAACAGGAAGCACAGAGCAGAACACCAGAGAGAAGCTGGAAGAAGCAGAGGACAACTATGCTGCTCTAAGAAAAGGTACCGAGCCCCATGGCTGAACAGGTTAAAAGTCATGGATTAGATTAAGGGTACAGAGTTAGGAAGTGATATGCCTGGGCCTTAGGTCAATCAGCCTAAAACTAATTGTAAGCATCCGTGTGTCTCTGCGAGTCTGTGGGTCTGTGGGCCAGAAACCTCCTACTACAAGCAGTCACATATGGTGAGGTTGGGTGATCCTTTAGCTTCTCAGTCGGATGGATTATCTACAGATGCAGTTCCTTCACTAAATGTACTTGTTCCCAGAAGTCAGAAGAGTAATGTATTTTTAATGTTTTTCTGTCCTTTTTGGGAAACGGATTGGGATAGTGTATGTGAGTCATCTATGCACTGATCTTCTGAGTCACAAATGCTGGTGGACTTTCTGATAATTTTGTTAGTGGACTATATAATGCAATTTTTTTGAAACTGAGTTTGAGAAATGACAATGAGAGTTCTGTAGACTAAATTAAGTGAAGCTTCAAAATTCAAAGCATTATGCTGTACACCATAAACACGTAGACTTAATCTGTGGACTTAAAACAGAGGAAAAGATTTCAAAGAGGACAAGTGCTAAAGGAACCGTGAAACTTTGTTTTGGTTTGTTTTAAAACCAGTCCTCCAGATTGCTTGTCAGCCTATATTAGTGAAAATTACCAGGCTGCTTAGTGTTGTTCCACTTTATCCCACAGAAGCTATTGTAGGATTTGGTCTTTAAAAAATAATGAAATAGAAACATCATAACAATCTGGCCATCACATCTGTCACCACATGGTTTTCCAGGGTTAATTTGGCTCATTTGGCTAAGATAATTGTCTAGGCCAAGTCTTGATTCGGCTCACACATCACCTCCCTTTGGCAGGACACTCCATTCCAAGGACACTCCAGTGTAATATATGCTTGCATAGCTCTTTCTTCTTTTTTAGACCTTAAAATACTACATTTTTGCTTTGCTTAGAGCAAAAGCCTGGCTACTGTTTATGTGTAAGGAATTGAACTGTAGTTCTGATTTCATTTCTACTGGGTAGAAACTACACATATTTAATTGAAGGGAAAACCTGATGCCTAAATTGGGTATGCCAGGAGAAGATATTAATCCAAGCTAAATATGCAAACTTGTTTCCTTTAGGAGATTACCATTGGAGGTCATAACAATGGCAGAATAGACTCTCTTCAAATAAACAAATAACTATCTTAACTAGCATGCAAATAGAGTCAGTCAATCCATCTTGGGGCTGGAGAGATGGCTCAGTTGTTAAGAGCACTTGCTGATCTCGCAGAAGACTAAAGTTCAATTTCCAGCACCTACATGGCAGATGCTATAACCATCTATAACTGTTCTATAACTCATGTTCCTGAGACAGATATGCTCCTGATACAAATATATGCACATAAGCAAACACATAATAAAATAAAAATCAATCTTATTTTAAAGGTGAACACTGTGGGAAATTATGTTGTTACATTGTAAATAATTGTCCCACCCACTGGTTTAATAAAAAGTGCTGATTGGCCAAAGGCAGGCAGGAAGTGTGAGCGGGGCTACCAGACTAAGAAAACTCTGAGAACAGGAAGCACAGAGCAGAATGCCAGAGAGAAGCTGGAAGAAGCAGAGGACAACCATGTTGCTCTAAGAAAAGGTACCAAGCCCCATGGCTGAACAAGTTAAGAGTCATGGGTTAGATTAAGGGTAGAGAGTTAACAAATTATGTGCCTGTGCCTTAATCGATCAGCCTAAAACTATTGAAAGCATCTCTATGTCTCTGTGGGTCTGTGGGCCTAAACCTTGAGGTTAGGCCTGAAAGTCAGGGCCAGAAACCTCTTACTACAGAACACAGTCAGGCTGGACAGATGGCTCAGAGTTTAAAAAAGCACTGGCTACTCTATTCAAAGGTCCTGAGTTTACATAGTGGTTCCCAACCACCTAGAACAAAATCTGGCACCTCTTCTGGTGTGCAGGCAGAACACTATACATAATAAATAAATCTTTTAAAAAAAGAGAAGGAAACCTATGACTTACACACACACACAAACATATCTGTTTGTCCTGTGGCATTATTATGTACCTTGTTGCTTCCTGTGGACTCAGTTTATTTAAATGCAAAGCACTACACCAAATCTCAATCAGGCAATGTCCAGGAACTAAACAAAACAAAACAAAAATAGTTATTGAGTCCTGTTTTGGTTTGTTTTTAAATGGCTAAGCTTGCATTGGTAACCCTCTCTGTGAAGGTCCTGTGCTGCTGTCCTGTATCTCTAGCACAATGTGATCACCTCTGAAACATCTGCTTTCATCTGCTCTTCTTGCTACCAGAGTCTCAGCATTTGGGTGGTTTATCTGAGTGTTCAGGGAGAAGCTTGCATGGGCACCAAGCACAAGTCTTCAGTCTCTTTTTTCCTAAAAGATTAGGTGAGGCAGCAAAGGTCACTCTCCATTATGCAAGTCTTCAAGGAAGCTGCAGAATTAAGAATGATCAGTTACCTTCAAGCAGGACTTTGGGGACTGTCATTTTTAACCTGACTTGAAAACACAGAGGTTTGGAGACCTTTTGGGTAACCTTTTAAACTGAAGTCAAAAGGTTCAAAAAGAAAGGAAAGTCTATGAAATATATACTAAAGGCAGAAACCACAGTGAGAGAAGCAAGTAATATGTGATTTGGGATAGATGCTTTTGACATGTTCATTGATCTCCATGACTTGCAGAGTGCTGATAGCTCTCTGGCCTCAGGGTGAGGCGGCTTGCCAGCTTCCAGATCAAAGGCACGCCTAGGTGCTGAATCCCTGGCGTGCTCCCAAGCAAAAGTGCCTGGGGCCACATTTGCTAATTACAGGTTGTGTTCTGCTGTTTCCAAACAGGGTGAAAGCAACAGAAGTTGAACTGTGAATAATTACACGCTTGAATAAGTATGTGATTAGCATTATTTGTTGTGGTTGGGTCTGGAGAGATGGGACAAGAATGGAGTGATTGCATTATTTACAGCTTAATTGTAGACAAGTAATTACTTATGTGCACGCTTGGTGTGGGGTCAGAGAGGACCCTAGGAAGAATGTAGATGATCTGAAACTCAAGTTTTCAAGCCTGTCACTTGTCCTCATTCCCTCAGAGCATGATAAAGAGAATCTACTGTGCATTTCTTGAATGAAATGCTTTGGAATGTAAACATCCTCTTGTTCAGTCTAAGCAAAGAATCTGCGGAGGATTTTTTCCTTTTCCTTAAGTCCCTGCTTGGAAAGCAATAAATCACAAATGCCACCTAGTGGTCCTTCGCATCCACTGGTTGCAATATGCTATCACATAGTCATAGCTCAGTTCAGTTGAGGGTTTGGCGAGTTAAAGGGGGGAGACATTTTAGTTATGGGACAGGCTTTCCCCTTCCTTCAGCCTACCTCTCCCTTAATGCAAGTTTACCAGAAAACCATAATCTTATGTTTGCTTGTTCTAAAGGATGGTGAGAATGTGACTCAAATCACTTAGTTTGTTTTATTGTACTCTAGGACACTGAATATTTTGATGAGAAGGCCAGCAGCCTCTTGCTGAAATCCACTTTTCTAATTGCTGTCTTCTTGTTCCTTTTTTCAAGTGTTCCTGTCTGGATTTGCATCTGGAGGAATACTTTTGCCCCCAACTGTCCCAGAAGGGGAGAGGGGGGGGGGAGGGCAGGAAAGGAGAGGGGGAGGAGAGAGAAAGTTCAAAGTTCAATAAATGCATTGGGAAGGAAAAGCTAGAGAAAATGAATAGCTTGTTAAGCCTTCTTTAGTCTCCCACCCCATGAGCATGTTTCGTGATTTTTGTTATATATAAACAAGTCCATTTTCCTCCAGCAGCTGAACATTGTACAAGGAAAATTCCTTGAACAGGGCCCAAAAAATATTGCTGGAAAGTAAACCATACAAGCTGAGAGGTAAGCTTGTCGTGTGGCTCAGTTCAAATACAGTTCTTCAAATAATGGCTTCTCTAAAAACTGCAGCCTTGGTTTCTCCGTTCCCAACACCAGCAGGATCTGAAACCTCGATGGTCCTAGTGGCCCAGGCTTAAGTAGTTTCATCTCTCCAGCTGAGAGATTTCCGATTTCACACACAACCATCTTTCCCCCTCCATACTGAGAATTTTCAAGAGAATATCGATGTCACTTTTAAATAGGATTTTCTCCTGCAAATGACTGATCCAACACCACCTATGGTAACCTCCTTTATGCCCAGGTTTGTCCTCCCACTTGTAGGTGACCATTCTTCAAAATAAGTTCACGGAGGTCCTTTTTTTCTTCTGATTCTACTATTTATTGATATGACATGAGAAGACCTTCCCTCAGTTAAAGACATCCCTCCCAGAGCTTTGTTTCTTTTTTTAAACATATTTTTTCCCTTACTTCTGCAGCCTCCTGAAGGACACTGATGTTTCCCATGTGGCCCTGTGTGACATAAAGAGCCTGTTTCTCAGGAACACTGTTTGATAAAAACAAAATAAAACAAAACAAAATACTCTTTTCAAAATTAGAGGCATCCTGACCTGGGAAGCAGTTAGCTCTTGCCTAGACCATGTGTCTCCCAGGTACTCTTTCCTATTTATGATACTTTGTCCTTCTCTCAAGCTTATCTCTTAAATTCCCACTGGATGACAACATAGCCATCTGATTTTAAGAAAGCCTAGGATCACTGGGAAAATTTAGGAGCTGTGTGGCAGCCTCTGACCTTTGGAAGCTGTTCACAGACCTCCCTATCTCTGTCCACCACGGAATGAGCTTCACTCTGAAATATGGGAAGTCCCTAGCTTACTCTTTCAGTCCAGGAAGGACTCTATCCTTTCCTCATCCCTGACCCTCTGGCCATTCTCAAGCCTCCCAATAAGGTAAAAGAGAGGCTTGTAACTAACTACTCTTTGTCTCCTCACGTTCAATACTATGAATTGTTTCTGGTGATACTTGTTTTGAAATATCTAAAATGGGCTCAATATTTTGAGAACCAGAGCTTGGCCCCAAACAAGGATAAACTATAATGGAAGTAGACATATGAAACAGGAAGTTTCAGGAGATGGAAGGTAGATGCAGGAGGAATGTGAGTAAGGCCAAATTGGGCTAAATGGTGAGATTCTGTCTTACAAAACAAAACACCTGATCATGCATCCTGAAACCCAGTGGTTGTCACTCATCTAGGACATAAAGCCTTAGGCTTGTTAGGAAGACAAGGAAGGAAGAGAGTGAAGGAGGAAAAAGAGGTGACAGAGGGAGTGAAAAGAGAAGCAAATGATAATGAATGTTAGGAAAAAGAAAGAAAAGAAAGAAAAAAGTCAACTCCATTGAAAAATCACAGTAAGATTAATGGGCAACTCAATTTGGACCACATTTGAACTAATTTGAACTTCATTCTCTCAAAGCAAGCTAAGAAGTTGAGACACATGAAATCTCAGAAATCATCTCTAGAAGGATGGTAGCAATCATTAGGAAGCACCCTTTCCTCTACAACCTGCTTTGAGACTGTTCTGGTTAGTGTTGGTCAATTTGAACAAGTTAGAGTTATCTGGGAAGAAGACATCATGAGAAAATACCTCCATAAGACTGTCCTGTGGGAAAGTCTGTAGAGCATTTTCTTGATTAATGATAGGCCTGGGAGACGCCAACCCACTGTGGAAGGGGAGGGGGTAAGGTAACTATCCCTGGTATTGGTTCTGCACCTGAGATCAGATACACACTACCAGATGCCATTAGAGTTTATTCAGGGGAGTTGCTCAGCGGGTACAAGGGAGAGAAGCTGAAGAGAAAAAGAGACAGACTTTTATGGGGCATCTTTTAAGAGAACGGGTGGACACAGATTTCCGTAGCCATGCTAGGGGAGTGCCCTCCTTACACTGTGTGTTCTTTGGTGCCATGTTGGGTTTACCACATGGCTGCTATGTGCCAGGCATCCTTACATCTCACCCTTGTGTTTATTATAAAAAGAAAGCCAGGTTTATGTGGAGGGGACAGGGGCATATGGATTGGACTGGAACAGGGTCAATGGATCTCTTAAGGATGCTTCAAGCTATCTTAAGGGTGAAGTTTGTCTTTTTGAAAAATGAGATTTGTATCTTCTGGCTGTTAGTCTGCTGGGTTCTGTGGCTCATTTCCTGAAGTCCAGGTGAGCTTAAGGCATGAGATGATGAATTCTGATTTTCTGAAGCTTGGAAAAAATGAGTTAGTAAGAGAACTTTGGGAGGTGACACATAGTGAGGGTCTCTGTTATCACGGGGTCTGGAGTCAGATTAAAAGAAGAGGAAAAACAGGGGGAGAAAGAAGGTTTGATATTGGGACATGTGTAGCCTTAAGTTAGGCTTTGTCTGTACTTTAAATAAACCTTAAGGTAGCTGTTTTGTGTTTCTTTCTTCTAGGAGACTCCAGTGGCTAGTGGCTGCACAATAAAGTTTGTGGATCTCTGCTAAGTCTGGAGACGGGAAGAGGTTAAAATGTGTCATGCCTTTTGTTTACTCATTGCCGAGGTTAAAATGGCTTCTGGTTCCCTTTTTCTGGTCCTTGGTGGTGTGGGGAATGGTCTATTTTACTTGTATCGGCTCTAAAAATAGCTCCTGGTTCCTTTTCTCTAGTCCTCAGGGGGTGGTGGTCAACTGTTTTCCAATGGTAAGATGGCTTCTGGGATTTTCATTCTCCAGAAGAGGCAGCTGAAGGGTTAGTCTGTTGGGGAGGGGAAGGGCGAGGGGAAATATTGGAGCATTATTTCCAGTAACCATCTCAACTTCGGCTCTGAGTAGCAGGCTGGAGCAGAAAAATCAGAGAGATGGCAAATTTTAGGGAAATGTGTCTAGTGACACAAGGATTCTGGGTGTTCCACATTGGGAGTCTACCTGGGAGGCTAGAAGAAGGTATGGGGGTGTCTGGTGCTGACAGGCTGAGCTGATAGCAAGAGAAGCAAGGGAGTGGCTGGCGAGGCTGGATTCAGGCAAATGAGATGATTAAAAGAAATAGAAGCTCCTACTTTTTAGCTAAAAAAAATCCCTTCCCATTAAGAGTATGGGGCAGGTTGTCATGACCAAAAAATGAGTGGGTGATAGGGATATCTCTGAAAATATAATTAAGTGGCAGAATTGTTTGCCTCCTACCCTGACAATGGAGAGGTTAGAGAGGCAGAATCCCCCAAAACACTGCAGGATCGAGTATGTGGCACCGGTGCCCAAGAGGAAGGAGATGGACCACCCTGATACCGTTATGACTACCCAAGGCTCCCTTTTCATGATGGTCAGGTTAGGGAAACCCTGGCAGCAACAATCACCCATGGAGATCAGCTGGAGAGTGGGGCTTGGGAAGAGTCATTTAGACTAGTGTTTCCCTTGATGGCATGCAGGACAAGGCCTGAACAGCCTCTGTGAGGCAAGAGAAGAACAAGACCAGAGGCCAAGCTGGCCACACTTAAAGCACGAATCAGGAGGTCTAGGTCTGCTTGGCATGGAAGGAGGCAAAGGGCAGATAGTTTTTGCCAGCAGGAGGTATCTTTCTTGGTGTATTTTCTTATCTCTCCTGTGATACACCTTAAAAGCCAGCACTAAGACGTCTGCCTGTGGAGTCAGTGGTCCCCTCTCAAGAGATATAAGTTTAACTCTGATGTCAAGGTAGCCCTGGGTAAAAAATGAGCCATAAGTCACCTTTCTTTAGCACTCTCAGGATTTAAGTTAGTATTTAGTAAGAGAGCATGTGTGAGGCATTTAAAAAAAATAGAATAGGCTCTCCTGCTTATCTTGTACTATCTCTTGTATTTTTTCAAAATTGTCAGGCTTCAGAGCAGCTCTATGCAGACTTGCCAGTAAGCAGGTCACAAAATTATCCCTGGTAAGACCTTCCTTGGTGTATTGTAATTCCAAGGGGGTCTACATCTGGAACAGCCTCTGCCCCCAAGAGTGTGGTCTGATGAACCTCATCTGCATGAGAGATCTAGCCTGTTCCCAAACTTGCCTTTGCTCAAGAGCCCTATTTTTGCTACCTGAGAAAGTTCTGACAGAAGAAACAAGGTATAAACTTTCACTATCTCATCTACACCAGCCACTTCTAGCAGAGGGGGAGCTGGATCAGGATCTTTAGGAACATGAGAGTGAGGGACCAGTGGGTAAATGTAGGTGGCAGGTTTGGAGTTCCCAGAAAGGAAGAGGGTGGAAGAGTTGCAGGTGAGCATTGAGATTTTTAATGTGGGAGTTCCAGAGAAGGATTTGATCATGTAGCTAGAAAGAGATGGTGAAAGAACAGAAAACCAAAAGAGAAAGTTTAGAGCTTAGATATGAAAAGAGATAGGAAAATTCTTTCCATTTGATCATATGCTTACAAAAGTTAGCTACGGTAAAATGTTAGGGTCCCACAGGCCATTAAGCGGCAATTTTGAGTTATCTCGGGGATACTTAGGCCATTTCTTTGTGCAGTAATGGATAAGTTTGATGGTGTCTAGGTAAGGCAAAAAAACTAAGTGGCTTGAGAGTGTCAAGAATGCATCCTAGAGGTGAGGGTGGAGAGACATTTTCTGCTGACTCATTCTCTATTATTGAGGCCCAGAGGGGAGGGATTCCACTGCTAGATCTGGGTTCTCACCCAGCCAATGAGAGGCCCAGGGGAACAACACTGGCTACCACTTAGGGTAGGCATTAGGACAAAGCCCAAAACAATGCTAGCCACCATGAGGATGGGTGTAAAAAACACACTAGCTATCACTAGACACTTGTCAGCACCTAGGATAGGTATGGGGCAAAGCCTGAACCAACGCTTGCCACCCTAAGCACTCTTTAGTTCTTAGGAGTGGGCATAAAAACCCAACACTAAGTCAGCACCAGTGCTAACTACCGATAAGAATTTGTCAGCACCTAGGGTAGGCATTAGAGCAAACCCCTGGGGACAGTGTTCATGAGCAGGAGGATCCAAGGATCTGAGCTGGGCTTTAATAGCAGGGAAGGCCAGAAATGAGTGTCAGGCAAGAAGGAACAGCTGTGACCAGTAAAGATCCTGGCTGGGGGTGGAACTCCTCAAGACTAGAGAAATACTAGAAAACCAGACAATCAACAGTCTCTTCCGGAGACACTAGTTTGTGTTTACTCCGACTGGAAAGGGAAGACTTACCAATTGAGGCTGGTGGTATTTGAACAAGATACAGAGGGCCAGATGGAAAGTGGCCTGGTAGTGATCTCCTGGCCTATAAGCACCTAAGCCCAGGGGAGAACCTATCTGAGTCATGGCACCAAAATGTTGGTTTTACATGTTAGATCAGACACACACTACCAGATGCCACACTAGAGTTTATTCAGGGGGAGTTGCTGAGTGGGCCCGAGAGAGAGGGAGAGAGAGAGAGAGAGAGAGAGAGAGAGAGAGAGAGAGAGAGAGAGAGAGAGAGAGAGAGAGAGAGAGAGAGAGAGAGAGAGAGAGAGAGAGAGAGAGAGAGAAGCAGAAGAGAAAGAGACAGACTTTAGCATGATAGCTCCTTTTAAGAGAACAGGTGGGCACAGATTCACATAGCCACACCTAGGGGAGTATTCTGTCAGCACCATGTTGGGTTTACCACATGGCTGCTACCTCTGATCCGGAATGGTATAAGCAAACAAATTGAGCAAAGAATGGGAAACAAGCCAGTAAGCAATACTCCTCCATGGTGTCTGCATTAGTTTCTTCCTTCAGGTTCCTGCCCTGATTTTCCCAGAAGATGGGCTACAAATTAAAAGATGAAATAAACCCTTTTATGCTTGGGTTGCTTTTGGTCATGGTATTTTATCACAACAATAGAAACCTTAACCAAGGGCTGGAAAGAAGACTCAGAGTTTCAAAGCACTGGCTGCTCTTCCAGAGGTCTTGAGTTCAATTTCCAGCACCCACATGGTTGTTCTCAACCATTTGTAATGAGATCTGGTACCCTCTTCTGTCATGTAGGCAGAACACTGTATACATAAAAAATAAATATGTATTTTAACAAAGGAAAAAAAAAAAAAACCCTGACCAACACAGAGACAGCCCTAGAAGAGGCAGAAAGATACATCCTTTCCCATGAACAGAGTTTTCCTTTAATGTTCTCTTTTTCCCTGAAGGAACAAGTTCTTACTTCCATCTCTTACAGCCCATATGCTATTTACTCTTTTTCTTTAACACATCCAGAGAAATATGATATTGCTTGTGTCCTAGCACTGACCAGTGTATAGAAAGTATAAATCCAACTAGTTAGGCAGCTGGCCTCTGAGCATCTGCTTTGAGCAAGCGGTCTACACTCTGTCTCAGGAAGCCCGTTCTAGATTTCTTCTTTCCTTGTATAGGTGACAGTGCTATTCATGTACATATTTATTTAAGTCATTCTTTCAAAGTAAGCAGGATTTAGCCCTCCTAGTCTCCTTTCTACTCGCAGATCTTCCCAACTAGCACCTGCTAGAATTTTCTCCATCTTATTCATACATAATGCTAGGAGGATGTTCTTACCACAATGCTTTCCTGTGGCTTTCTTAAACAATAGGGAAGTTTTGAGAGCAGTCTGTTGGAAGTTGTTGAATGTTAACATGTGATGTTTTAATAATCTTTTCCTTGCTTCTTCAGCTCTACCTATAGTGAACAAATAACCCTCCTACCTTTCAGGAACTAAGTTATTTCATTTTACGTTTCCATGTACTACTGATGCTAATGAAAAAAGAGTATGTGAGAGACCTGGGGGTATCTGTAGCTTTTATTTTGTAGTGATCACTGTAGTGCTCCCTCATGCTTGACCAGTCAGCCATTAAACATACGAATCAGGAGAAGACTAAATTTCTGTTGACTGCAATGGTATAAGCTATTTTTGATCATTTTATTTCAAATTCTTTAAGATCCTTTTTTTACTAAGAGACTTTGCATGTTGCATTAAAACAGAATTTGTTTTTATGTCACAAATATAATATGTTTAATATAAGATAATTATTAATATAATATATGATATAAAAGCACACTGGAAGGAACAATGGTCTCTTTTACCTGTATGGGCTCTAAAAATGGCTCCTGGTTCCTTTTCTCTAGTCCTCTGGGGGTGGTGGTCAACTGTTTTCCAATGGTAAGATGGCTTCTGGGATTTTTCACTCTCCAGAAGAGGCAGCTGAAGGATTAGTCTGTGGGGGAGGGGAAGGGCGAGGGGAAATATTGGAGCATTATTTTCAGTAACCACCTCAACTTTGGCTCTGAGTAGCAGGCTGGAGCAGAAAAATCAGAGAGATGACAAATTTTAGGGAAATGTGTCTAGTGACACAAAGATTCTGGGTATTCCACATTGGGGGTCTACCTGGGAGGCTGGAAGAAGGTATGGGGATGTTTGGTGCTGACAGGTTGAGATGATAGCAAGAGAAGCAAGGGAGTGGCCAGCAAGGCTGGATTCAGGCGAATGTGGTGACTAAAAGAAATAGAAGCTCCTACTTTAGCTAAAAAAAAAAAAAAAAAAAAAAAATCCCTTCCCATTAAGAGTATGGGGCAGGCTGGCATGACCAAAAGATGAGTCAAAATGAGAACAATTCAGTTTTGAGTAGAAACAGATAATATCTGCTCTGATTTCCATCTTCCTATCTTTAAAGAAGTATTTTCTCAGTTTTTCTGAAAGATATTTGTGTAAAAGGCACATAACAAGTCTAGTAGGTAAGCCAGTGAAGTAAACTCACAATGTTTGGTTTAGCCAAGTGGAAGTTCAACATGTCACCCCCAAGCAACAAGTGAGCTTCCCCATGTACTTGTTGAGGAGAATTATCAGTCTTCCTTACCCATTTTCTGCATCCAGTAAAGCAGCAGGGGCTTTGGCTCAGCATTGGGCTAAAAGCAGCAGCAGCAGTTCAGGACAGGATCATGGAAACAAGGATGTAGTGGAGGCCAGGCCAGCTCTTCTCCAGAGAGCATTTACAGTGTGAGTCTAATGGCTCAGCACCAAGCAAACTGAGGAGACAGCTGAACCCACTAAGGGAGTCTCAAAGGCATGCATCTCCAAGACTCTCTAGGTGCTTAAGCGGTACTGCCAAGAATTTCAGTTGAGTAAAAATAGGACTTAGCTAGGATTTGGACTTGGCCACTAATTTGCTGACTTTAAGGCTTCAGATCTTTTAAAATTGTACACAAAGCCATATTTTGTCCCACAAGGACTGCCTGGGGGTTAGTGAATCAGTGACTCGGAGGTGCTTTGAGCTCCTTGGCAAGATTCTCATGTCCCAAGGTGTCGTTCTATGTGAAAGATTTCTTGACTCCACTTGGTTCCACAGCAGTTACATCTCATGCCAATCTCCTTGAGCTGGGACAGGTAGAAAACTGGGATTTCCTTTGTTCAGCCACCCCATGACCTAAAGCAGTCTGGCGCAAAATGATTTTGTGGATGGGTGAACATCTGTTCTTATTTACAAGGATGCCACAGAGCACTGCCACGCTCATTTCCTACCTCCTGGGAGTTTTCTGAGGTTTATCATGATTATCCCAGCAGTACGCCAGAGAAGAAGAGAGGTTTGCAAGTATAAAACATATTTAACATTTGTTGGTGACTAACAAGTGACTTCAACTTGCCATTTACTTTGAATTTGGGATTTTCTACAATATTGAAAACAGAATAAATATGAATGGGGGTCAAAATTTTAAGCTATTTCTACACTGTTTTGTAATTACTTCCTTCCTTTCTCTCTCTCTCTTCTCTCTTTCTTACCTTCTTCCTTATTTTATTTTATTTTTTTAAAGATTACAGTTCAAGTCAGAGGTAGACAAAAGCCTGTATACAGTGTTGGTCCTTTGTTGGGGTTCTTCTTAATTGGGATGCTACTATGCTCCTACATTCTCCTCATTTTTGTTGCCTTTCTGGACTCTACATGGGATTTTGGTGAACTCACAACCAGAATATGTACTATAATGTTCTAGGCTGCCTTTAAATACAATACTCTGTATCCAAACTCAAATTTCTATTTCCTTTTTATAGTTCTGAAGTCTTGGGATTATGTGAGTCTTCCCTTTTTCATATCTTTATGAAAAAGCTTAGTGTCAAATTCTGATAGCGTAGCTTTCTAAACAACTATATCCATTGTCTCCTGCATGTCAATACTTATCTGGTTGTCTGAGATACTGTAAAAGTCTCCCCATTGTTTTTACCAACTCAGTCTGCCTTATAATCCATTAGCTTGAGGTACACATGACTTTCATAACCCTGAACTCTTAATCATGCTTGAATTTATTCAATAGTTTCTCAGAATTCTATTGCAGGATTAATTCTCCCAGGATTTGATTTTTGCCCCCAGTTCAAATTCTTGACTTCCTAACAGCCCCAACATTCACCATATGCTCCAGCTGTACCACGATGCCTACATATTAAAATCAGCAGCACATTCTTTCATGCCTTGGACTTTGGGCTGGTTGCTTTCTATTTGTAAAATGTCTCTAATTTCCTTAACTCTTTTAATTAAAACTTTTAACTGAGTTTCTTGTTCCTTTATAAATCAGTTCAAGTATTTTCTAGAAACTCAGAATGTCTTCTTAGAAGCCTTTATTGAGATCACTTTTTCCTGGCTTGTAAACTATCCTTGCACAGGAGAATCTCAGGAAATGCATACACATTATTAGCTTACGTGTATGCTTCTCTACCCACTGAACTATGGGCTTCTTAGGTCCTGGATTTCATCTTGATTTTTTAAAAATAATTTCTAAAGCTTATCCTAATACTAGCACAAATCTAAGGTTCAAAATAAGAAAACACTTAAATTTTGAGGAGCAATTTTATGTTCCAGCTTATGAAATGGGAAAGTATATGTTTAGTGTTGTAGAGAATGTCAATCTTGATGTTCTGAAGGTGTAAGTACACGACACTGATTTCATGCTCTAGGAACTGAACTGATCAATCATCTAAAAAATTCTGATACAACGCAGAACTGGTAAAATATGCTAAGAAGTGTACTAGACTCTATAACATAGAAAGTAGGAAAATAATAAGAACTCCAAATAAATTGTGGTGGAAGGACAAATTTTCCCTCAAGAATTATTTATTCCAGCATCACTGCTGTTAGATAAGACCATATAACCAGTACTGACCAGTAGCACATGTCATTTATAGCCCATGTATAAATATTTCTCTCTTCTCCTTCTAAGGTACTACACTTGGTGCATTGATCATGGCTTTTTTTTTTTTTTTCTGTCTTGGTGACAATATAAAATAAAGTCTCTGTGTGTATGGAGTGTGTGTGTACATGTATGCAAATGTATATGCAAGTGCATGTAGAGACCAGAGCTCAACCTTGGGTGCCATTCTTAAAGAAGTGTTCACAAGGCTTTTTGAGATTGGGTTGACATTGGCTTAGAGCTTACCAAGTAGGCTGTACTTATTTAGTCTATTTAGTGAACCTCATGCATCTACCTGCCTCTGCCTTCCCAGTGATAGAATTACAAGTGCATGGCACCACATCTTGCTGGTTTTTTTTGTGTTTTCTGGGGCTTAACATAAGGTCTTTGTAGTGTAAATAGTCCAAATATACTTCTGTGTGAAAAAGTTACAAAAACCCTCCAATCACTGATCACGGTATAGAATTCTACTAGTCTCTGAGCTCACTCTGAGTTCTGGTAATATAATACCTCCAAGCCCAAGTAACCCTGGAAGGCTCTGCCCCCCAAGAAACTGTATATAAGTGTGTCTCCTGCTCAGTTCCCTGTTGCCTCTTGCCCCAGCAAAGGCAGCCACCCTCTTATGTCTTTCCCAATAAATCTCTAGTGTGAGGTTTGTTGTGTGGTATTACTTTGTGATGTTCCTTAGCTCCACCCACCGGGGTATATTTCCCCTCAAAGCTGCAACACTTACAGAGGGGAACTCTCCCCTTGAAGCTGTAGTGCTTACAGCTGTCATTATTGCATAATATGTGCTGACTAACCGAGTCATCTCCCTAGCCCAGAGCAGAGTCTTGTATATTTTAATTCAAGTGACAAACAATAAGCTTTGTATTAAACCTTTGGGACTTTAATGTTTACTACTGCAATACAATCTAGATTCTTCTTATAGGTTGGACTTATAAAAAAAAGAACAAAATATAAATGACCTGGGACAAAGGAATCTTTATATAATGTTGGTTAAAGTAAAAATGAGTACAGTCATTATAGAAATCAGTACAGAGTTTTCTAAGTAAACTAAAATTGAACTACAATATGATGCAGCTGTCCCACTTCTAGGGAAGGTATCTAGAGAGATCAAAGTGAGTGGTTCCCTTGTAGGCGGAGTTTTACTTACAAGGCACCAGTCCAAGATTAATATTTATTAGAATATGAATCAACACTCACTATACAGGTAACAGCTTATAGTGGCACCTGAACAGGGACTGGAGTATCCGAGCAATGGACGAGTGATGGACAGACGATAGATTCCAAACCAGTCTCTCCAACAGTCAGGAACCAGGAAGAGACCTCCCTGTGTTCCAGCAGCCCCCTATCAATGGGGTGACCACACCCCCTCCAAGTTGGTCACACCCCCTCAAGGAGCCTGGTACCCTGGATAAGCATCTTCAGACTTTATCAGCTGACACCTGAATCTCACCACATCTCCCCTTTTGTCTAACTAAGAAGGTTCTAAACTAAGACTATGTACAATAGGAATTATTATGAGGTAGTAACCTTAAATAGCTATTCTTCAACCCCTTCAAGACCTGAGAAGGAAGATGTATCACTTGAAATTCAGAAGTACATGGAAGTAGTGGCTTCCAAAATTTGGGAGAGGACAGAACACAGCTACCTGGACAATCACCTCTGGTTTTGTGTGCCGTTGGAGCATCTATCATATTGGCTACAGGCCTATGGTATCTGACAGATCTTTGTACAAGCAGGGCAATTTTGGAGGGACTGTCTTATCCTGTCCAGGCAGGTTTCATCAGTCTTCATCCATCAACTTGTTCATCCAGCTTGGACATCATGTGTGTACTGTCAACAATCAAGGTAAGGGCAGTTCCTTACTCAACCGGCCATTCTCTGCCAAAAAGGACAAACTCCAAAGGAGTATCCTCGATGCTCAACACCATCTCAGGAAAGGAGCAGTAACACCAGAAGTGTCTCTTGTGGCCGAATTTCAAATGTTAAATGCCATATTCTCTGGGTCTATGAAGTGGTTGAAGATTCCTGTCTATCTATGATATTCTAACCTGTATCTGAAATGACTGGGATATGGTACCTTAAGTAATATTGATTGCAGTTTTTATCATCTTAAGGAATAAACCCTGTACTCAAAATTAAAATACCTAGATAAGGGGTGTATAATCTCTGAACAATGACTTTTAGTATGACTATCAAACATTAGCCAGAGGTATATTACCATGTAAAGTGGCCACAGCATTTTAGACATGTATATACATATATAATCTAAACAGAGGTATATAAAACCTCTTCTGCTTATATCATAACTAGTACAATCATACATTATATCTAGTATAGTTAAATGAAGGTAGTAATTGCATAGTGTACATGACAATAATGTGCAAATATTTTAAACAGAGATAGAAGCATATATAAAATATAGCAATTACAGATTCAATTTTACATAATAGTTACAGATGCAGATTTATATCGACGTACAAGTTGCTTTGGTTATATAAAGCAATTTAAGATTGAACTTTGTACCAATGTACAAATTATCACAACTAAACATATAAAATGATTTCACATTTGTATCAATATACAAATATCTATGCCAGTGCAAATTGTCTTTAGCTTAGCCCATATATTCAGCTAGAATTGTGTATAGGTAGGTAGAACAATCTACATTTATCTACCCTATCTATCCTCTTTCTCATCTTCAAAAGAGATCTTTGATGCTATATTATAGTTCTGTCCTTCACCCAATTTTAACGTTATTCTATTAGAATAATAATTACCCACGACCCTCAGAGAACCACGATGGGTGCCAGATGTAGGTGGAGTTTTACTTACAAGGCACCAGTCCAATATTAATATTTATTAGAATATAAATCAACACTCACTATACAGGTAACAGCTTATAGTGGCACCTAAACAGGGACTGGAGTATCCGAGCGATGGACAAGCGATGGATGGATGATGGATTCCGATCCAGTCTCTCCATCAGGAACCAGGAAGAGACCTCCCTGTGTTCCAGTAGCCCCTTATCAATGGGGTGGCCACACCCCCTCCAGGTTGGCTACACCCCCTCCAGGAACCTGGTACCCTGGATAAGTGTTTTCAGTCCTTATCAGCTGACACCTGAATCCCACCACATTCCCTAGAGACACCTACATACCTGTATTCACCACGGTACTTTTTGTTATTATGAAATTAAGGAATCTACCTTGATGCTACCAAAGGATAAAGGTAAATAAGTTGTAATTTATATACAGAATAGATTATTACTCATTCATTAAAAAAAAAATAAAAGTTACCCAATAGTGGGAAAAAGAATGGAACTGAGGAACATTGTGTTTTACAATAGCCAAACTTCAGAAGACAAATATTTCATGTTTTCACTAATACTGATATCTAGTTGAGGAAAAGCTGGAAGATAGAAGAGATACAATTAGGAGCTAGGAAGGGGGAGAAAAAGAAAGAAAATCAGAGGAAAATAAGGGCAGTGACTGTGTGATGACACCAGAGAGGGTCACAATAAAATTTGCTATTTTATATAATTAATGTACTTTAATAAGTAGTATAAGTTTGGAAAATAGTACTTTGTGACTGACAGGTTTGTCTCTCTAGGAGTCTATTTTATTATTTATTTACTTATTTACGTATATATTTCTTAAAACAAGGTTTCTCTGTGTAGCTCTGGCTTTCCCAGAATTCATTCTGCAGACTAAGATGGTCTTGAACTCAAGAGATCTGCTTACCTCTGCCTAACAAGTGATTGGATTAAAGGCATGTGCTACCACACCTGGTTCATGTTGATACTTTCATTTCTTCTATGAATTGTTGAAAGATAATTTACAGAAGTCTTTTTATGCATGTCTTATAAATGTTCGTAGTATGAAGTTTCAGACCCAGCCTTTCCAGCCTAGCTTTGAGGTTCTGACCCACTGTCCCACAGTCCCGCAGTAACACGCACATGCTTGTATTAATTTTATGCTGATCAGACTATGACTCTGGCATATTGCTAGCCAGCTCTTACTCTTAAACTAACCCATTATTTTGATCTTGTTCAGCCATGTCGCTCAGCACCTTTTCTCAGAGCACTATTTCAACTTCTTTCCTCTGCATCTGCTAGTATCTCATCTTGGTCTCGTCTCTGTGGTGTTTCTGTGGCATCTCTGCTCTGCTCTTCCTGTTCTCAGAGTTTTCTTAGTCTGGTAGCCCCACCCACACTTCCTGTCTGCCTTCAGCCAATTAGTGTTTTTATTAAATCAGTAGGTGGGACAATTATTTACAATGGAATAGAACACAATCCCACTACAAATGTTCTTTTTCTCTATCTTACTTCAAAGATGCTTGTATGTGAATTAAATGGAAAATAGATAGTAGGATTGCTTTCAGCTTTCCAGGGAAGTTAATATACCCCTTGGAACAATGTGCCACACTTATTCTTTATCCAGTTTAAGAACATCGGGTTCCCCAGTCTCAAAGCTCATCTCTGTGAATGGCAGTTATAATGTGTGTAGGTACCACCTAGATTTTTCTGTTTTTCCACGTTGAGAACTGGAGCTTTGGAAGATGTCCTAGGAAATGTTGATGGTCTGGCTACCACCATGAATATGAGTAGCTCAGATCCAGGCTTCTCCTGTCTTCTGCTATCATCTATGAAACAGTGCTAGAGAACCTTGCTAGCTTGCAAGTCAAGTAAAATACAATGCCCCACCTCCCAGTTCTTTCTTTTTTAATTTTATAGTTTTATTGAAAATAAGGTTATTTTCATACAATGGACTCTGGTCATTGTTTCTCTTCTCTCATCTCCTCCAAAATCTACCTGGCTTCCCCCAATATAAATGTTATGCCTCCTTTCTCTTTGAAGAAAACAAACAGACAAACAATAAGACACACAATGATAAAATGAAATGAACAAACTAACAAAGGAAAAAAGAAACAGAGAAAGAACATTAAAAATGTACACACACACATACCTCACAAAAAATTAAAACTTAAAATCAGAAATTATAATACATAAGCAAGAGGCAGGCAAGCAGCTGGTCACATTATACCTGCAGTCAAGAAGCAGAAAGAAAATGAATTCTGAAGCTCAGCCTCCTTATCCCCTTACTCAGTCTAAGATTCTAGCTCATGGAATGGTACCACCCAAAGTGTGGAGTTCTTCCTGCCTTAATGATCACAAGGTAATCCTGCATCGTCATGCCCTTAGGTTTGCCTCTGAGGTGGTTCTAGGTTCTATTAAATTAATAATCTAATTAACCAACACAAATACATACTTTGTCAACCTGACACCCCAAATTCATTACTTTTCAGTCAAAATCTTCCAATTCCTGTCTCTATGGGTCTTCTCATAGTACAAATTCAGTCAGTCCAACTTCAGAAGTACTTCTTTCCTCTGGATCTGCTGGCATCTCATCATATTGTCTCTTCTCCGTGGTGTCTCTGGCATCTCTGCTCTGCTTGCTGGCTGGTACTTGCCCTCCACCCCTTTAGTTCTGTTTTCCATGGTTTCCTTTACTGCCTATGGTTGGCTGTCTTCAAACTGGATCTGTAGATTGGTCTGGCCTCAAACTCAGAGATCCACCTACCTGTGCCTCCTGAGTTCTGAGATTAAAGGTGTGCACCACCACACCCAGATCTAAGCTTTTCAAAACTTCTTTTACTCAAGTTAGGAATTTAGCTAAATTGGTATGGGATCTTGCCCTGAAGTCATCACTCCCTCAGTTCCATTTGTTAATCTATTATTTCATTGAATACAGGACTTACACCTTCTGGTGCTCCTTTTCTCCATAAACATCTCCTCTTGCTCAATAATAAGCCAGTAATAAATACACAAGAGAGTCAACCCTAGGCTGTTTTGTGATTTCTTCTGCCAGTGGTGGAATTAATCCAAATCTCTTCACTTAATCTTCAGGCAAATTTTCCAGACCCCCCCCCCCCAAAAAAAAAACAAAACAAAACAACAACAACAAAAAAAACAGCCTTTTTTTTTTTTTAACAAAGTATCACAAGCATGATCTCTAGGCCACATATTAATATTATTTTCTTCTGAAAACTGTTGAGACAGGCCCCTACAGTTCATCAGATCACACTCAGCACACTGTCGTCCATGTACTTACTCAGTATGGTCTATTAAGCCCACTTAAAGAGTTCACCTGCTTTTCTAATACTTCTAATCCACAGTCCCAAGATACACATTCATTAAAACAAAAACATAGACTTATCAGAGCAATAATGGAGTTCCTGGTACAAACTTTTTAGTTAGGTTTCTATTGCTATGAAGAGATACCATGATTATGGCAACTCTTATAAAGGAAAACTTTTAATTGGGTAGCTTACAATCAGTCCATTATCATCATGGTGGGACATAGCAGCATACAGGCAGACATGGTACTGAAGAAGGAGTCAAGAGTTTTACATCTTGATATGCAGGCGATAGGAGGTGAACTTAGTCACTGGCAGTATCTTGAGCATAGGGAGACCTCAAAATCCTTTCCAATAGTGAAACACTTCCTTCAACATGGCCCCATGTACTTCAACAAGGACATGCCTCTTAATAGTACCACTCCCTTTGGAGGTCATTTTTTTTTCCTAACTGGGATGGCATTTTATATTCCTGGCATCTCCAGAATTCTAGGTTCTCTATTGCAACTTACTTTATCTTCACATTTTCAGGTAGGGGTGTTTCAAAGCCTCCTTGAAAGGATTCTGACTCTGTTACATCTTGTACAAAGAGGAATGTGTTAGCAGGGTGGTTTCTTGGTTGTCAACAGGTAGCTAGGTACCCTATTTGCAGAGAAATATGTATGTATATTACATCCAAGTAAGGATCTTATGGTACCAAGTGCATGCACTATTAGAAGGATGTTTGCATAGCCCAAGCTAAGTAGAATCTCAGGTTGCATAGTCCTTCACTATGCTTGCCTGCTCACCCAGGAACTCTTTTCAGAGTAACATCAGTACTGACAGTGACCCAATGTTTTAGATATTTATAAGACTGTAATATCTACATGATATCACCAAGGTAACATATTCATATGCTAACTGATTGGTGTTATTCTTTCCTTATTTTTACATCTCTTATTAGAGATTTCACTCTCTAATATTGTGGATTCAAGTACCATGTTATTACCTCAAAACAAAGTATTAAGGGGAAATGATATGTGCCACCTTGAATAAACATACATCTGACAGTACAAGACCTCCAAGCATTTTTTTTTCCCCCTGTGGAAAGTTATTCAGTAATCTTTGAAATGGAGCTACTCACTTCTTTTTGTTGCCTAAGTGATGATATGAAGAACATCCTCACTAATTTGTGGTAGATATGAAGTTCAAGCAAAGGATCATGAACTTATTTCTAGTATTTCAAAGTTACAAAGGTATCCAGAGAATTGCAATGCCACTAATCCTCTTTCATGAGCTTATGGACAACATTTGCATTGATTTTGCCTTTTTTTCTGTCAATTTAAATTTCAGACTCCTATCTTTTTTTTTCATGAAAATGTATGTACCTATTAATGAAAGTTCTTTCTATTTACATAGAAACAACATTTTTACTTTAAAAGAATCCTGAAAATACCTCAGAAAGAAAAAGTAGACAGGGATTATGCTCTTATACACCATTAATATTTGTCCCTCCTACTGGTTTAATAAAACACTGTCACGAAGGCAGACAGGAAGTATGGGCTGGGCTAACAGACTAAGGAAACTCTAGGAAGATGAAGAGCAGAGCAGAGATGCCAGCAGAGCTGCTCCAAGAAAGTGTACTAGCAAGTAATACGCCAGAGTCATCAGCCAAACAGCATGTAGTTAATATTAGACTTTTTGTGATTCTTTGGGATTGCTAGTCTGGATATCAGGGCTATGCCAGGCCAGAAACCTTTACTACAGAAATCCTTAATGAAAAAACAAATAGTTTGTCCTCTCTGGAACATCTATTCTTACCTGCTTACATCAGCAGAAAAGGATCTATTTATAATGATATTGGGAAAATGGATGGTAATCCATTTCAGGATTTACTTAGTAGGAGTAGAGATAGACCTAGATTTATAGTTCTTTGTTTACAGTGAACAAATTTATTCTTAATTGTTTTTATGTATGTTTAAAATTTAAAAAATGTAAATATTTGAAGAAACAAAAAATTTAAAGTGTTATAAAAGTAGATAGGCCCAAGAATGTTATTAAAAGAAAAAAAAAAGCAAAAAAACCCCCCAATAAAACTGCAGTGGAAGAAAATTTAGAAGGGAAAATCGATCACATAATTCAAGTTAGAAAGAATGTAAGACATCATCCAGGTCACTTTCCTGGTTTCACAGGGCAGAAAATTAAATATCCAAAGGTTAACTGACTTGCTGGGAGTCTATACAGTTTTTGACAGGACAATTTGATATAAATCCACCACAATATTCACTATACCATCCACTTTTAAAGATAAAGATAAGATCACTGTCTTCTGATATTGCACCTAGACCAAAAGCTATACAGGTAAAAGCTCTATTATATATGATGCAGAAAGATTCAAGTGTTGGTTTTTGTAATATGTAGCATGGATTTAAGTATGAACTTCAAAGTTAAAATCAACACTAATTAATTTTTAATTTTCTGATGTTTTAATATTTTTTAATATTGATAATTTTATATATCAAAATATATATACATATATACACACACCACATCTCACACACACACACACACACACACACACACACACACACACACACACACACACACACACAAGCTTAATTAAGGCTGCTGGAATAGTTTTGTCCCTCAATCGTTTATTAAAGTTTAAACCCTAGGATTCACTTTTATGCTTCTTGAAATTTTTGTTTATTTTATATGAACTTAAAATGAATTATACTTCCTGACATAATTATTAATTTTGCTTAATGTATAATGTATAAGTGACAAAATAAAGTGATGTATTTTATAAAATTATGTATTTTCAAGCTTTGACCTAAGCCAGAGTAGTCCTCTCACTTTTATTATAAACTTCTGTTTATTAACAATATCAAATCTTAAGTGAATTTACTGTGATAGAATCTTGTTTGTTAATTTGATGGCATCTAGAACCAAGCCAACAAAGAGACATGTTGCTGGATGGGTCTGTGAAGGCACTTAGTGGGAAGATAACCGAAAAGGAAACACCTTCAGTACAGTGGCCATCACCTTCTGCCTTGGCCAGGATCTAAGCCATCTTATGAGAGAGCAGGTCTTCTTTTCACTTCTGCCTTCATTCCTTGATGGTGTACACGCCTATTATGTATGTATGTATGTATGTATGTATGTATGTATGTATGTATGTATGTACGTATGTACATATTTATTTATTTTCTGGCACTAGATTTGTCATCCTTCATGATAGTGAAACCCAGATTTTTCAGTCTTTCAGTGTGAAGTGAAGAGCAGAAGTTCTCTAGAAATCCCTTAGGCCTTCTATGTCAGATCTGGACTGCTAAACTATCCAGCCCATTGGACTGAGTAGGTACGAGAACCTCAGCTTCCTCAACACATGGACAGCCATTGTTAGACTTGCGAGGTAACATTATGTAAACCAATATGGTGCATCTACTTTTGCAATATATGTTTATTCTTCAGTTCTGAATAGGTAGAGAAACTCAACTAATGCAGATTGTAGTACCAGGAGTAGTTCTAAAGAAACATAAATAAGGATAAGTTTCTCTAGTGAGCTTAATGATATATACAACTGACTCCGCAACTCAGCTAAATTTAGGATTACTAAAGTCTGTCCTGGGAGCATATAGAGTACTGAAAATACACAGGTGAACTATGTAAAGAATGATGTAAGATACATGTATCAATACTCTGAATTCTTATTTTGTAAGATATAAGAAATTTAGTGACTCTATAGTAAAATTTTGAATATTTTTTGAAAATTAAAGGTATAGTAACAGTAATTTGATGCTTATAGAATCTCTACATAAAGTATCAAAACAAAATAGTAAAGTCAGAGATGAAATTTTGGTACGTAAACAATCTCAAGTTTCCTAAGTGTTTTCTGAGAAAGAATTTTCTCTCTGTCAAGAACTCAAGATCCCAAAGAATTATATCTATGCTTGCATCATATATTACAAAGACCTGATTTCCAGCCTCCAAGATGTTTGCAGTTAAAACGGAGGCTCCAATCACAAAACAATGGGACCCTATAATTTGTGATGGAAATTTTTTGGAGAACCTGTAAAGACTGAAGGATTCTCAAGTTTGCATGGGTTTATTTTACCTAAAGAAGTAGTTTCTCTGCCCTTTAGCAGCAGATACATATTCTGCAGCATTTTACTCTCCATCTTTCTGAGTGATTTACTCTGAATTATTAGAGGAATTAGAATGGCCTTTTCTGAAGGAAATACCAAGCCAGGCAAGACCCATACACCCAAGTGGTGATTCATCGTAGCCTCTAGACTTATAACCAGACTCAGGGCTCAACAGTCCTCTTGAGATGATGTTGAGATTATGACTCATGAAGACATGTACTACACCTCTAATGAACTTGGCAAGTTTTCAAATTCATCAAGTATAAGTCTGAAGCATATGAGTAGGAATAGATTCTAGGGGTGCATGCTAATGATGGAAGAAAGCTAGATTTAGATCAGCATTATTTGATGCATATGCTTATCCACTAAGCAGAGATTTTGGGTTTAATGCACAGTTAAAGTTGTATCCTAAGGTCATTTGATTGAATGGAAGAATTTAGAAAATGTACCTCTCACTAATAATTTGAGAATTAGATTTGTTAAGAGTGGCACTAGCATACTTGATGAATCTCTGTCATTGCTGTTTTCTATATTCTACATATTGAAGTCAAAATTGCAGTTACTTAATTGATAAATTAAATGCAAGCAGTTTAATTGGATCCTGGCATAGGAGTAAGGACCAGGTGATAAGAAAATCAAAATTTGGTGAAAGCTAGATGAATGTACTTATTGTAATAGACAGCATAAGCAAAGCATAGTACAGAATGGTCTGACAGGTATAAATCTCTAGTGCTGGTTAATTAATCATGATTCCCAGGAATTAAAGAAATAGTAAGTCCACTGAAAGAATAGACGGAAGGCCTTTGTAGAATCAAATCATCAGAGAATCATAACCCCTCAAAAATTTCCAGGATTGAGTCACTTTACACATCCAGAACTCTTAGAAAGAAGGGACAAGGTCTCCTATGGGGAAGAACTTTGTCATATTACTGAAAAGTTTTACGATCAATTTTTCTTTTTCTTTTTTGCAAAAGGTATCTACAGCATCTTACTATTGTAACTAGTATGTTGAGATAAGCAAAACATTATATTTTTTCAGGCCCTACTAGACAGTGGCTTTGCATTGATGTTAATTTTGGCAGACTCCCAAAAACATTGTCTCTTTCAAGTTAAAGTAGGACTATAGAGAACAGACTCTCAATGGAGTTTTAGCTGGAGACTAAATCATGGTGTGTCCTGTGGGTCTCTGAACTCATATTGTGGTTATTTCCCCAGCCCCAGAACACAAAATTAGAAGAGCTATACTTAGAAGAGATGGAATCCCAACTGGTTCTCTGACATATTGAGTGAGGGCTATTATGGATAGAAAGACCAAATGCAATCCATTGTAACTGCCTTTACTTGGGAAAACAGTGGACCTAAACCAGTACTGAATCCTTAAAGGGATTGAGAAGATTAGGATCACCGTCAAGCTATTGAAAAATAATGCAGAGTGGGGGTTCTTAACCAATCTTCACTTGACTCTCTTATTTGACTTTTGAAGAAGATAGATGGATCATGGAAAATGAAACCTAGTTCTGGCAAACATCATCAAATAGTGATTTCAGTTGCAGTCACTGTAGCAGATGTAGCCTCCTCACTCAAGCAGATTAACATATCTTTTAGTATCTGGTATGCAATTATTGAAAGAATCTTTGTTCTTTGTATTTGACCAAAAGGATTGCCCACCAGAAGCAACTTACTTTCTGTTATTAAGGCCAGCAGTTCACTTTGTGTTTCTCCTTCAAGGATAAGTTAATTCTCCAGATCTATGAGATAAATTAGCTCACAGGGTCTTGATCACTATTATCCACAGGATATAATGCTGGTCTCTTATATTGATGATACTGTGCTGATTGGATCGAGAGCATGAGGTAGCAGCCACTCTGAATCTGGTTGTAAAATATATGTGCAACAGAGGATGCAAAATAAATTTGATGAAAATTCAAAGGCCTAGTTTCAGTAAAGTTTTCTTAATTCAGTGTGGTATAAGGAGTTATTTTCTTTTAAGGTCAAGGATAAAGTATTACACTTGTGTTTTACTACCCCCACAAAAGAAGCACAGCACTTAATGGACCTATTTGGAATTTGAAATCAGAGCTTTTCTCATTTATGAGTGTTACTCTGGCCTATATATTAAGTGACTCAGAAAGATGCTAGATTTGGGTAGGGCATAGAACTAAATAAGGCTCTTCTGAAGGTCTAGGCTATGATACTTGGACCATGTTAGAACACACCTAATGATATTTCAGTTATGATTGGCAGAAAGAGAAATTATTTGACACCTTTCCAGGCTGCTATAAGTGAAACACAGTGAAAGCAATTGAGACTTTTGAGCAAGACCCTGCCAGGATCTGCAGAAAAACCATTCTTACTTTGACCTGCTATTGGGTTTTGGAGCTACCAGATTACCATGTGACCTGAGCTACCTGTCATGAGTTGGATGTTATATGACCAACCAAGTCATAAAATTTAACATGCACAAGAGCAATCCATCATTTAATCGAAGTGGTGTTTATGTGATTGGGCCTAAGTAGGTCCTCATGGCACAAGTAACTTAGATAAAGCAATTGTCCAATTGTTTTTGATTCTTACTCCTAATTTGAATGCCTTCTATCCTCGTTCATTAACCAATGGCTTTATGGTGTGTGCCTGGAGAATAGAAGTCCGGGGCCTGAGTTATTTATAGAATAGTAGAATGGTCTTTAAAAGGCACCTTTCCAGAGTCAGCTAGGTGACAGTAGCTGGGAAAGGCTTCGGTGGGGTTCTTTGGGAGGTTACAGATGCTCTGAAGCAGCCTTTGGCATACAACAGCTTCCTCCATAATTAGAATTTACAGTTGCAGGAGTCAAGGGGTGGGAAGAAAAATATCTCAGCACTCACTGCTACCTCTAGTCACCTACTAGCAGAAGGTTTGCTTCCTCATCACATGGCATGATGTGATCTTTGTGTGCTGAAAATTTTTAGTTCCAAAAACCAAAGTGTTTTAGACAGGAAACATAACAAACATCCCTTTGAATTGGGATCTGCCACTTCTCTACTGCCTGGTTTGGCTCTTTGTGTCCTACATTAAACTGGCTAACAAAGGAAGTAAGTGTCAGCAGGGATGATTGCTCCAGACTTCCAAGGAGAAATCGGACTGCTTCTCTACACGAGAGGTAAGGGAGAGTATGTTTCCAAGACATAAGATCCCTTTTGGGGTCTCTTGATGTTATTAGCATGTCCTGATGAGCTATGTTTGATTAGAAAATGGCAGAAAATACATCCCTATTACAAGGAAGCACATAGGATCAATCACCTCTGTGTCAGTTGTACTGCAGACAAAAACAAGCAAAAGCCAACATCAAGGCCTTTACAGAGGATTTTATTTATCAGTAAAACTCTGAGAGACAAATATCCCATTTCCTCTCACCTGAGGATCCTAGGCATTATTTTTCATGTGTGTTTATATGTGTGTGTGAGGCTGTGGGTACCTGCTGTGAAAGTAGAAAGACCTTAAGTAGTGGGCAGGGGAAAGATGGTTGCTGGAGTACATGTGACATGAATAAAGAATGGATCAGGGCCTACTATAGAGAGTGAACAGGCCAACTAGGAGTGGGTCAAAAGGACAGGGAAGAGGAAAAACCACTACAAATGACAATGATGCTAATACCTTGTATGTCACTTGTAACAGAAAACTATCACTAAAGGAAAAAGATTGAACACATTTGTTTCTACCAATCCCTCCTGGGTTTTTGAACAAACATGATAAATGCCATATACCCCTGATCTCTGATTGGTGTCTGTTGCTTGAGAGAGATGTTTTGCAGGACTTCCCAGCCAACTGTCAGCAGCACTCACAGGATGCCTGTTTTCATTGATCCAGGATGCATAATCCATCCAGTTTGCAAGAACACAGGTTCCCCTTTCCTCAACTGCTGATTAGCACCCACCTAGTTTCTCTTCTCTGGAGGATTAGGTAGGAAACCTAGCAGATGGGAAGAAATGTGGGGAGAGTGTAGGCCTGGGAGCTGCAAGCCTGGCATTCTCCAAGTGCACTGCTTTATCTGCATGCACTCAGCCTCTCCTTGTAACCCCAGATAAGGGAAAACTAGCCAGGAAAATATGGAAACAGAAATTCAATTACTGCAGACATTTATTCTTATCTTTTATTTTTAAAAAGAAAAACAAAGGCAGATAAAATCAGGGCTTCCTGTGAAACCAAATTCACAGTTTGTCTATGTGCATTTTTTTTTCCTTCCAGAGCCACTAATGTGTCCATGGCCTACATTTCCATTCCCTGCAAGCCCAGGAGGAAAATTCAGAATTTGAATAGACCTTGGAGATCAGTAGTCTTCCCCTCCCTCTACCCCCTCCCTTTCTCCTAATAAGGAAACTGAGGCCCCCAGAGGTTAACAGACTTGCACAAGGTCAGATGAGCTCAATTGTCTTCTAAACTCCACACGGAACTTTTTCATTTCCAGCTTTAAATTATTTATTCAGTTTTTACCATTTTCACTTCATTGAAATGAACTCTCTCTTCTTGCTATTATGTCCTGGAAGCTATTTATCCAACCTGATTTAATTGCATTTTCGCTGAATTGTATTACATTTTCCCAATTGCTATTACATTTTATATTCTCTGTGTTTTTATGCCCTGATGCCAACTGTTAGCAGTGGCCCCGTCCTATTTTATTATTAAATCACCCCAGGTGTTTCTTAGGCCAGGTTTATTTAGATTTTCATCCAGAATTAAAAATAGTAACATAGGTAGATTTCTGCAAATCTTAACTTGGGTTCTGGTAGATGGGAAGTTGAAAAGTCGGGACTACTATAGTATATAAGAATGCTTGCCATACAGAACTAATGCAAATTAGCATCATTGGTCTTTGTTTCAAAATTCTCTTCACTGCCTCCCACTTGTAGATTCCTTTATAGCAAAATTTTCTCTTAGAAAGTCACTGTGGACTGTACCTTAAGTCAGTCATTCAAATTTTGAAACATACACAAATTGTATAGAAAGACTGAAAGACCTTAGCCATCCTCATATGTCAAAAAAATTCAGACATTTAAAAAAGTATTCCCTTGCTTTCTCGGTAGGTAGATTGTAAATATAAACTGAGACAATCCTTGACAATGCCTAAGAGCATATATATGAAGACTTTGAGACATAAAAAATGAAATACTGTCAAAAGTATAGAAAAAATTCATTATAGCAAAAATTGATACAATATATAGCCAAGAAAATCTCTTCCAAAAGATAGCACAGAGGAAAATGTCAGCTGCCAATTATGGGTGGGTGGGTATTCTGATGCCTGTTCAAACTTGGGCTTGATTTAGATGGACTCCAGTGCTATCCTCTGTCAGCTGAATTACATGCATCATGCACTTCAAAGGCCTGTGCTCAATGGAAATGCCCAGGACTGAGCACTGTGAGAAATAAATGATTGTACTGCCATGCAGGCTGCCAAGCTGCTTCCATCCCTTTTCAGTCACTAGAAAAAATATGGTGTGCAAATGGACATCACACTGTGATAAGAGAAAGTCCAGAAATACAGTTGCAATACAGTGAGCAACCTTAGCAAAGGCAAATCTTTTACTTTCCTTGGACAGCTACACTTTACAGGCAGTGGCTTTGCTGATGGACAAAATTGTGCATGTGGTGTATGAATATGCATGCCTCAAACACACCTTTTTTACACAGGTATGTCAGAGTTAAGGGCTCAGCAGAACTTTAAAGAGCTTTACGGAAAGAAATTTGCTTCAGATATGCTTTAGCCATTTTTCCTTGCATGATGGGAGGCACAAGGTTACCCAATGGAAGCACACACCTGAGTATGTTCTTTGAGATCAGTGGACCCTCCTCTGCTGCCTTTTCAAAGACATGCTGCCTTACTGAACTGCCTTGCCTTCCCTTCACACTGCCTCTTTCTCAAATTGACATCTCGTGGGTGAAGGAAAAACAAAATGAAGTAAAAGGAGAAAGAAAGGACATGACTGCTTCCAGGTATGGTGGAGGAGAAGGTTTATTATAGATATGTGGGAGAGCATTGTCAGAGGTGTTGTAAGAGGTTTCTGGTCGGGTCTTTCGGGCCTAGCCTCATGGTTTAGGACCCACAGAACCGCAGACCCACAGACCCGCAGTCCCACTGTCTCACAGAGACACACAGATATTTTCAATAGTTTTAGGCTGATTAGCCTTAGGTCCAGGCATATATGGACTTGCTAACCCTTAAACTAACCCATGTCTGTTATCCTGTTCAGCCATGCAGCATGGTTCAGTTCAGAGCAGCATGGTTGTCCTCTGCTTCTTCTGGCTTCTCTCTGGCGTTCTGCTCTGTGCTTCCTGTTCTTAGAGTTTTCTTAGTCTGGTAGCCCCGCCCACACTTCCTGCCTGCCTTTGGCCAATCAGCGCTTTTTATTAAACCAGTGGGTGGGACAATTATTTAAAATGTAACAACACAATCTCCCATACAGAGAAACAGATATTTGGAAGAATCTAGAGTGGACATAATGAGACTAAGCTGGGCCATGTGAGAGAATGGTTGGGGGAGGAAAATGGGAGAGTGCAAACCAGGTACAGTAGCCAGGAGGCCAAAGGTGCAAGAAGAGTTAGGTAACCAAAATGGTTGGATAATGTATGGAAGAGCATCTGATGGAAAGGCATCACAGTCCCTGGGCTGGAGAGTTCATTAAGCTCTTCCTTGCCTTTAGGACCCTGTTCTTTATCTTAGCTCTCTTCTGGAGTTTTCTCTCCTACCCCATAAAGCTTCCCTCTCTGTCTCTTCACTAAGCTTGCCTGGGTCAGTGCACTATTTCTCAGATCCCTCTTAGGGCTTATAGGATTCTTCTCTCCTACGGAATTAAGATTTTGTGACCCTCTGTCTCTACTCCTCAAACTATAAACAGCTTGGCTTTAGTATGGATCAATGATCAAAAGTTGTCAGGCTCATTTTTTTTTTTTTAATTCTCTCATATGGTAACAACTTCTGCCACTGCACAAACAAATGATCTCCAGATCTCTAATGTGATCTATTCTATGCTTCAAAAAGTTTCTTCTCTAAGGTTTCATACTCTTCTTTCAAAATAAAAAGTATTTTGTTTTATTTAAAAAGTTTTTTCCCATAACCATCACTGCTCCATCTCGTTCCTCTCCTCCCAGTGATTCCTCAGCCTTCCCCCACCCCATTCCCCCAGTTTATTCCCAGGGAGGACAAGGAATCCCCCACGGTGAGTCAGTTCTGTCTGACTGAGGTAGGTTCCAGTCCCTCCCCCTAGTATCAAGGCTGAGTAAGGTGTTCCTCTGAAGAGAATGAGCTATGAGAAGCCAGTTCATGCATCGGGAATAAACTCTGGTCCTACTCCAATAGGCTCCACAAACTGCCCACACCATTGGACTATACTCTACATGCAGAAGACATGTTCCTTTCCATGAGGGTTCCTCAGTTTGAGAGTCAGTAAGTTTCTGTAGGGCTCCTCCTCATGATCCTGATCCCTTTACTCATATACCCTTTCCTCCCTTTCTTTGGTTGGACTGTGAGCTCAACCTGGTGCTTAGCTGTGGATCTCTGCTTCTACCTCCATCAGTTGCTGAGTGAAGATTCTATAATGACAATTGGGCGGCCATTCATTTGATCATAGGGGAAGTCCTGTTTAGGCACCCCCTCCACTATTGCTTGGAGTCCTACCCAGGAACATCTTTGGGTTTTTGAATGTTTCCCTAGCACCAGTTTTCTCTCTTGCCCCAAATTGGCCCCCTCTGTTAAGATATCCATTTCTTCTCCTTCCCTCTTGCTCCTCCAACTCAACATCTCATTTTCTCATGATTTCTTCCCACTTCCCTTGCTTGCTTCCGCATGTGATCCCAATTTACTCAGGAGATCTCCTCTATTTCTTATTCTCAGAGGGATCCATGGATGTCTCTTTTAAGTTCCTCCTGTTACATAGTTGCTTGGGATTTGTAAATAGTAGCCTGGTTATCCTTTGCTTTATGTCTAAAATCCACTTATACACCATGTCTATCTTTTTGAATCTGTTACCTCACTCAAGATGATACTCTCCAGATCTGTCCATTTGTCTACAAATTTCAGGATGACATTTTTTCCTGCTAAGTAGCATTCCATTGCGTAAATCTACTACAATTTTTAAATTCATTCTTCAGTTGAGGGGCATCTAAGTTATTTCCAGGTTCTGGCTATTAAGAATAGTGCTACTATGAACATAGCTGATCTAATACTCTTGGGATAAGAATGTGCATCTTTTGGGTATATACACTAGAGTAGTATTGCTGAATCATTGGGTAGATTTATTCCCAATTTCCAGAGGAACCACCATACTGATTTTGAAGTGAGTGTACAAGTTTATATTCTCATCAGCAATGGACGAGTGTTCCCCTTGCTCCACATCCCCTCTATCGTAGGCTGTCATCGGTGTTTTTGTTCATAGCCATTCTGACAGGTGTAAGATAATATTTCAGAATTATTTTGATTTGCATTTCTCTGATAGCTAAGGTTGTTGAGCAGTTCTTTAATTGTCTTTCAGTCATTTGAAATTCTGTTGAGAATTCCATATTTAGCTCTGAACCCCATTTTTAATTAGATTTATTTTTTTTCTTTTGGTCTCTAGTTTCTTGAGTTTTATATATATTTTAAAGATCAGTCCTTTGTCAGATTTAGGGTTGGTTAAGAGATTTTCTCATTTTGTAGGCTATTATTTTGTCTTATTGACCATGTCCTTTGCCTTACAGAAGCCTCTCAGTTTCAGGAGGTCCCATTTATTAATTGTTGCTCTTAGTGTTTGTGCTACTGGTATTATATTTGAGAAGTGGTCACCTGTGTCACCTGTGTCAATGCATTCAAGGGTATCCCACTTTTCTATCAAGTTCAGTTCTACTTTATACTCTTAATTAAGTCTTTTATCTCTATGATTTCTCTTTACTCCACTCTCAAAGGATCTCTTAGGCTATGCTGTAAACTCTCTCAGAATTTGTTCATTGGGTATGTTTTAAAAATATATAAATTCTGAAACAAAAATTTAGCTTAAAACTTAGAACAAAGGCTTTTAGTTAAAAATCTATACATAGGTAGCCTTGATTTGCTAAAATATACTATATTAATTTTGTGTTATATTTTGATCATGTTCTTACAAATAAAGCTTGCTTGGAGTCAGAAGGCAGAGTTAGCCAGGAGCTAACCAAAGTTAACCATGGAGATTTTAGAAGATTGAGAACAGATAGAGGGAGTAATAAGGCAAAGAGGAATCTGTATCTTTGTTTGGAGGAAGGAATGGAGCAGATAGTTATGACTGGTGGCTTCATTTCTGCTTCTCTGATCTTACTCACTATCTGACTTCTGAATTTTTATTGATAAAGAATTCAAGTGCTTCATTAGGTACCCAACATGGGGCATGAAAGCACAAGACAGTCTCTTGCCTGTTGCTTTGCAGCTGCCAATAGTCATGGCAGTGACCACCAGAATCAGAGGTATTTTACTCTCTTACCTCAAGCCCTCTGAGTGAGTCTGGAATTTTTCTGTTATAGTCCCTCTACCAGTCTCCACAGGCCTCAAACTCCTCTAGTGCTTGGGCTCCAAATGCGGTTGGAGCTAAGTTGCTCACTAAGGGCTGGCTCTGACTTAAGGTATCTGTGTGCTTACTTCCTGCACGTCATATATGCAGAAGCAGGTTCCCCTGTGTCAGTCTTTCAAACATCTGATTCCCTTCTCAGGCTGCTGACACAGGATCAGCAGCAGTTGCTCTCAGCTAAACTGTGTGCCTTCTGTTTGCCTACAAACAACTTCACACTTCACTGTCATTGTCAGCAGAATTTGTGAGACAGTTGGAACTTCTTATAGGGGCAAATTAGTTTAAAAAACAAGAGAGAAGATGTTGAAGAGTTTTTATCCCCACAGTAAAAATGGGAAATATTACAATGTACAGAGTTATATTTCTGTATAGATCTTAAGTGGATGGTTTGGAAATGGAACAATTAAATTAAGGGATAGCTGTGATTAACATGTCAGTTATTAACTTGGTAATTCTTATTTTATCCCTAGAAATTATTTGCTACCAGTGCCAAATATGAAAAATTGATTGATAAGATAAAATCCTTAGAAAAACAGACAGTGGAACTAAGAAAAACATTCACACAAGGACAGAAGTGTTTAGAGCAGACGTTATCACACAAGGGCATTATGAAACTGAAGAGGAGAGGACCATTGTTGTTAGAAAGCAAACCTTAAGTATCCAGTTACTTTTCAAAGATCACCATGAGATGATAAGCCTACAGAAAGCTGTTAACTGAGAACCTATAGAAATATTATATTTGAAAACATTTAAAGAAGCAATAATTTCACATTACACATTCACCTTTTGTGAAGTAGATGTTAAATTCACGGTCTATTTGAAGCAGAATTATTCCACAAGACTGGAAAGACATAGTTATAACAGTTTTGGAATATCCCTAGATACAGTGAAACACTTGGTGGAGAGATAAAGCTAGGGCCACGGAACAGAAAAGTAAGATTAGAAGTTATGAGATTTCCCTGGTGAGAGTCATTATGCTATTGTAGAAAGACAGGTTACATGTGGTAGTCACACTTTATCCCTATGCCATACAGCAGCCTTGAATGCTTGAGACAACATTCAAGTATTAGGAAAAAGGACTGAGCCATTTACTAAAGTTACACATTTCCAAAAGAAATCTCCACTGAATTTTTGCAAAGATTGACTTCAACTGTAAATGGAATATCAGATCCAGAATTGAGGCAAATATTAATTGAATCTTTGGTTTTTGAAAATACTAATTCACAATACAAAAGAATAATTGGGCCTTTAAATATAAGATCAGAACCCATAGAGCAATGGATTCAACACACAGTCAATATTAAATCTTACAATATTGCTGATGTTACTTCAATAAGAGAGGTGATTTCCAAAAGCTTAAAAAAAAAACTAGGTTACCCAAAAAGGGATTCTAGAAAAGATATTTCTGGAAACAATGTTTTTTTGTTTTGTTTTGTTCTTTAATTATTCCTTGAAGGAAAAGATATTGTAATTTGTATTAAGACAGGCTCATAGGGTCAAGGAAATTGGCTCAAACTAGTTTCCAAACCATGTACATAATGTACTTCTTTATGAACCAACCTGGAGCAACAGAATTCTTGGTCACACAGAATCTGCCTAGCAACATAAGCTGTCAGATCTCCTAATTCTGCCTAGCCAATGAGGAATAGCCAAACAATATCACCAGATCATGACACAGCCTGGATACCGGAAGAAGGGAATATAAGCTTTGCCAATTATGGAATAACAGAGTTAGTCTATTGCTTTTCAACTGATTCTCAGGGTCTGTGTCATTGACTCTACATCTTCTCACACCCTCCTCTGATGGAACCATTTGAACTGGCAATAGTAATTAAGGTTTCATAGACACAGGGGCAGATATAACAATAATTGCACCAGAATCTAGGTATTCTAATCTGGCCTCTTCAGGAGATAAATGTTCAGATTTAGGGACTGAAACTTTATCTAAGGTAAAACAAAGTGTAAGATGGACCAAATGTATAGAACTGGAAGGAAAGAGAGAAAAATTAAAGCCTTATGTTTCTAACATAGCAATACATTTATAGGAATATGATTTGTGATAGCAAAGGAATACCCAGATTAATATCTTTACAATCTCAGAAAAAATAAACTAACATATATTTCTGGAAAAATATTATAATATTAAAAAGTATTATAAGGAATAGTTACCAACAATTCAGGTTGTACATAAACAGGGTATAACAGCTGCTGATTTTTCAAAGTTTACAACAGCCCTACCATTAAAATGGTTAACTGGCAAACCTGTCTTGGAGGAATGATGGCATTTGACATCAGAAAAATTAAAGACTTTAGAACAGCTTCTACTGGAGCTGCTAAATGATTGAAGAAGAGACCAATCCTTGGAATTCTGCATGTTATTAAAAAGAAATTTTGAAAATGGAGAATGGTAACAGATCTAAGATCTGTTAATAAGATAAATTTTACAATGAGTTCTTACTGTCTACAATTTCCTTGCCTTCCCTATTACCTAAAAGATAGTTTACTATAATAATGGGTTTTAAAAATTGCTTTATAAACTATATGTTTGCAAAAACAACATAGAAAAAAATTGCTTTCATGGTGCCTACTTATAATGCTTCTCAGCCTGCTAAAAGATACCAGTGGAAGATTCTCCCAGAGAGAATGCTAACTAGTCCTACCCTGTGTCAATATTTGTACAACAGCCATTAGAAATAATCTGTATTTAATATCCTCAGTCTATAATTTACTATTATATGAATAATACCTTACTATCTGACTCAAGTATAGATATCTTAAAGAGAATATTTGAGAAAGTTAAAAAAATTTCACCTTCTTGGGGATTACAAATTGTGCCTGAAAAAAAAATTACAAAAAGGAGATTCTATTAATTACCTAGGATATAAAATAGGTTTACAAAAAAGTCAAACCCAAGAGGTAAAAATTAGGAGAGATCAATTGTAGACTCCTAATGACTTTCAAAACTTGCTGGGATACATTAATTAGTTAAGGCCCACAACTGAATTAACAACACAAAAACCAAGTAATTTATTTCAAACCTTAAAAGGTGTCAGGAACTTAAATAGTCCATGAAAATTATCAACTGAAGCTAAAAGAAACTTGGTTTTTGTAGAAAAGAAATTACAGTATATACATGTGTATTGTTTAGATCTGGAGTTTGATTGTTAAGTTACTTTCTGTGCATTGTCATACACATTAAAATTATCAATTTTAATGAAGAGAGAAGGTAATATTTTAGAATGGATGTTTCATCACACATAGTTAAAAAAAACCCCAAAAAACAAAAAACTAAAGTTGTATGTAAAAGGGTTTCTGAGTTGACTCTGAGAGGAAAATAAAGATTTTGTTCATAAGCAGGAATAGACCCAGCAGCATCTTTTACTGATGCTGAAATTTCCTCTTTATAGGTAGAAAATGAACATTTTAGAAAGAGTTAGTAGTAATTTTTCAGGAGAGATTAGCAACAAATATACCAAAATCAAGAGAATTCAGTTTATATTGATAACTAACTAGATATTTCCTCACATTGTACAGGGAACACCAATTTCTGGAGCTCTGTACATTCTATAATAATGCAAACAAATCAGGAAAGGCATATTATAAGTCATAAAATTTTAGTAAAGTGACTTAAAACCCTTATGGTTCTGTTCAAAAGTCAGAATTATATGGTATTCTTATGGTATTGTTAGATTTTTGAGAATGTCTTAATATAGTTATTGACTCCCAATATGCAGAGAGTTGTCTTACATATTGAAACCATTAAATGTATTATAGGCAATTCAGAATTAACTTTGTTAATTTCACTCAATTACAAGAAATAATCAGAAATAGAAATCATTCCTTTTATAAAACACATATCAGATCCCATATGGTTCTGCCAGGCCCTCCTAACACAAGGTAATGATGAAATTAATCAGCTATTGGTACAAAATATGATAGAAGCCTCAAACTTTTATAAGAAGCACCATGTTAATAGCAGTGGCATGAAAAATGATTTTTCTTATCACTTGTCACCAATAAAAAATGCCCTACTTGTTCTTTGTTTTCTGTTCAGAAGAAGAATTTTTGTTTTTGTTTCCGCAGGAGAGAAGCTATAGATACCATCACAATAAAGATAAAGATTAAATTCCAACAGGAGAGACCTCTTGATTAGGAGAGGTTATAGTTTATCAAATAATGTGACCATTCAATCAAAATTAACTTATAAGACTAACAAATGATCAGATAAAACTTGCCAAAAGGGAACTGTCTAAAAATTAAGGTTGGACAAGGGGTTTGGTTTTTATCTTTTCAGGAGAATAAAAGGCTTTCAAGTTGAGATTCTGAAGACCACTGGGCAAATGAGACAGTGAAGACAAAGAATAAATCACCAAGAAAAAAATGTTCCAAGAAAATGAGTAAATTTCCCTGTTGGTATATCACATTTTCAACAGATTAACACTCCACAAATCTTCCTAAAGTTTGCATTTCCCTTTTCTACACATATTTAATGCAATTTCTTTGGAGGTGGAGCATGGATTTCCCTTTATCTAAACCCAAGCATGCTTCTTAAAAACCTCCAAAGTTTCTGTCTCATGTCAGAAGGTCTACCTGATGCGGGACAGAAGAAAAACCAAAATTAAGGCCTATCTACTGCTACTATCTCAGAACTCTTTAACTTCGTTTGACTCTTTAAAACTTATCTTGTAATACAAATTATCTCAAAATTCAAAAGCTTAATATATATATTTTAACTTTTTGTCACATGTTAATGGTCATATAGAGTACTAATTAATTCTAGAAAAAAGCTTCATTTAGCTTTCCGTACATGATTTTGGGTTTTAGTCTCTATTAGATAATTAGTAATTAAATTTTGTGCTCTGAATGCTACATATCAAATTATGGTCTTTTAACTTCTTTGATATTTGCTGTATATTATTTAAAATGTTTTAAGTTCTCTGCAGTGAACCATGACTATTCCTAACAGCAACCTTTGAAGTCTCCAAGTGGAGGATATTGCCCCACAACAATGACTTCTTCCTAGATTGTTGTAATGCTACCTAGCCAACAAACACCACCCAAATATTAGCTTTGGATTACAAATGGCACAGGACAATTTTAAGATGGCTAGCTAAGAGGGTACAGCTTTACAAACAAGAGATAAGACTTACATCTTACTTTTCTACAGATTCTGGGAAACAAATGACACAAGTAGCTCTCCAATTATTCCAAATTTTTTTAGGGTTCCCTCAAGACACTGTCATCCCCAGGCAGCAGAAAGTAGTTTTAGGAACATGAGATGCACTTTCCCAAGAGGTAGGGTGGGTGGTTTTGGTCATTAAGTGAGTTATGGATATTTGCTGTTGTTTAGGGGGGTTGCTTACAAGTTATTATTAGTAAGAATCAGATAAAATGCTAAACAAAGGGGCTTAGAATCGGGGATATTATTCTAAGAAGAAAAAGGTGGGATATAGAAATAGGATAAAGGGTAGATTATTGAATCTACCTTTAAATCAGAACTGCAACTACTAGTCTTAACTTTTTTATGTAGATAAGGATTTTTGTATATTGAAACAAACTTGAGGTTATTTTTGTTAAACTGTATAAATGTTTCTACTCTTGTTTGAGATATTTTCATATAGTGATACAAATTAAAAGTTTTTTTGTTAGAACAAACTGCACATAATTTTTATTCTTGTTTAAGATATTGTACCTACACAGTTCATGTAATGAGGTAATATAAATTTCTAATCTTTTACAGTTATTATTACAAACTATTTAGGATATTAAGAAATTCAGGTTAGTAGTTAGTCACCTATCACAATAAAACTTGTAGTCATTATAGGTATGTTTTCAGGTTAAACAGAGATATATTTTAGACAGGTGGTCTTCAAAAACATCAGCAACCTATAGAATATGGCATTTAAGATGTTCTAATAATAACATAAGTTTTTGTTTTGTTTTTTGACAATGAACATGTCTGCTCCTGGCAGCATCAATCTACTTCAGAGAAGATGATTGGTACTGAAGAAACTCCATATCAAGTTTAGTTTGTTTATGGCAGAAGTTACCTATTGGAAGAAAACTGCCTTTGCCTAAACTGCTGACAGTATATTTTCCAAATTGGACAAGAAGGACATGAAAGAAAATAACTGTCAAACTTTGTCCAAGAATAGTTGGGATAGTCCCCCAAAAATCCTGGTTCACAAAAACGTCTTTCAGAAATTCTAGGCTTTCAGGCTGGAAACATATCCCCTAATGTTACAGAAGAACTTGGGTAATTGTCCAGGCACACAGCTGTTTCTGTCATTTTTTTTAGTTTTGGAAGTTGTTACTCTAGACTTCAGATTTACTCAGGAAATACTATATCTTTCTCAAGTCTCTGACAGAGCTGAAGACTAGATAGTTATAGTTTCCCTTGTTACCAGACTCAGAAAAGAAACTCACAGAAGTATAAAGTGTATAAGTTTGAGAGACATCAAAAGATAGTTTAGGGTTGATAAGACAAGATAGGATGGAGAGTGAATTTGCTACAACACTTTGAGCTCATTAAAATTGGATATATAATGAAGTGTTTTCTCTGAATTTGTCAAATGCAAATGAGCCAGACAGTTTCAATGTAATTCTTGCCTGTATGTTTGTATACAGATATTGAACTTACTGTATATAGTTTTACTATGTTAGTAAAAATCTTTTTCTTATCCTTTTTTAGACAAAGAAAAGAAATGTGTGATATTTTGATTGTCTTCTCCCAAATAGTTTGCTTGGAGTATGAGGATGGAGTTAGCCACTAGCCCACCAAAATTAAGCACAGAGGTTTTGGAAGACTGGGAATAGGAGATAGGAGAATAGACATAATATGGGGTGGAAAGTGACCTGGCTGTCTGTTTGGAGAAAGAAACAGAGCAGGAAGGAAGGGCTGATGGATTCTCTGGTCTCGGATCTTTTAGGCTCTTACCCCAATACGTAACATTTAAGTTTTTATTGATAAAAAGTAATTAGAGTAATACTTCACTTGTGATAAACTCTTATTTAAAATGTACTGTGTGAGTAACTTGGATTCAGTTTTTGACTATGAAAATAGACATAATTTAAATAGCAGACATGGGGGCTACAGCCATCTTTAGTAAGGTTAAGGGGTATATGTCATGACACCACTACTAAGATGATCACACAGTACAAACCAATGAAGGCAATGCCTATAAAACTTCTTGGTCTCATCAAGCCTTTAGCTTACCATTTTATCCACTTTTAGACTAAAGAGACATCAAGTCTTCAAAGTAGTTCAGACTTAAATGGATTTTTGTCCTATGATAAATTTTTAAGGTTAAAATAGTCTACTTGGAGTAACAAAAACTGATGCATGTCTTGATGGATATGCAGGTAACAAATATCTTCTTCATTTATGTCTTCTTCTTCTGTTACAGACTTCAGTTTAAAGTCTGTGATATGAAGAGGCAGGACCTATACAAAGACCACTCTATTCAGGGAATGGACAATTGGGGTGGGAGAAAGCACTGATTTTCCTTCAGGAGCAGCAGGAACAATATTCTGGCAGTGTTACCTAGGGTTGGTGAAGTACTAAGTGAGAATAGAGTATTGGCTATGCCCTCAGGCAGTGCTTTGGGGACAGCAATGTGGCACTGAGTCTCTGAAGTAGTTCCTGCTTGTAAGTTTTTCAAACTTTGCTCTCAGAAACCCTCCCACCTAGTTTTCATAAATTTGCTCACTCTCATTTCAGCTGCTTATGTGTGTTATCACTCACAGAACACTATTTCAAAAGTACAGTTCATGAAAGGGAAGAGATAGATTGAAAATAGAAGGCTATTATAAGGGACCAAAGATGATATGATATGATTTTTATGTTTTATAAATGTCAAGGCAGCATAAGCAAACCCTTGGTATGAGCCAAAGATTTAAGTTTTAAATAGTGTAAATAAGTAATCCATAAAACAAAAAACCCTCTAATTATAAACCCTTTGTCCAAGGACAGATGCTTCCTGAACTGCTGGAGGCTATTGCTTATGTAAGATATGAAACCACATTTTTTACTCCTCTAAACAAGTCTATTTGACCCAACTACCAGATGTGCTTATTCATATGTACTCTTGTCTGGACTGGGACTGGATGTAGGTAGGAGGTACACATGCTTTTCCCTGATTGGACATGGTGGGGAATGCAAATCCTTATGGGTTGTCTACATAAGTTCTTGCAAATGTGATTCGTGGCAGTTTTCTGGGAACTCTGGAATAGATCTGGCCAGAGTTCATCAGCCGAGCAGTATTTAATTATTAAAACTTGCTTCAAATTTGGCTAAAAACATGGTAGTGGTCTTATTCTAACTCAGTGGGATTAACAAGTGCTCTTTAATTTTTATATGGAACAAATTTTCTTCATTTTTTATGTGTTTTTTAATTGCCATACAGCAATGTCCAGGTAATGAATCAAAACTTGAAATGAAATAACATGAAAATACCTGATGTCCTTGCCAAAGAATTCCACAGATATTTAACTATCGGGAGCTTTTATTCCTTGTACATTAATCCAATTTTCCTTGTCAGGGTTGGTGGGAGTTAACTAGAGCCCTGGAGAGTGTTGCCCAGCATGAGTGTGCTGAACAGCCTTGCTCTCAGCATGGCTGTGTTCTGTTACTAGTGGAGAAAGTCTGTCTGTAGAGTACCTTTTAATCCTCAAACACTACCAGCATTTTGAACAGTACCATGAGACCAACTGCATTCTCTGAAAGATAGGGTCTCCTGTCCAAAGTCAGACTCAGGAATTCTAACTTCAACCTGGCTACAAAACATCATCTGAAGAAAGGGTAGGTCTGTTTGACGACTTTCTCATGCCTACTGAAAAGGCAACCTAAGGGCAGGACAAAAATATAATTGTGTGGACAGCTCCAGGACCCCCCCCCCCAAATGCATTCCGAACTCAGAGAAAGAAAGCACAGACATAGAGAAAGTCAACAGTTTTGAACATATATTTCATGCCAGGTATTGGAAGAGTTACCCTCTTGTGAGGCTCTGATGTGAAGCAGTTCACAGGATGGAAACAAAGTGGGTTTTACAATCAGACACCTGGATTTGATCCCTATCCTCTGTTCTAACCAATTTCAAGACTTAATTTGTAAAAACAAAAAACAAAAAACCCTAGTTCATGATGTGCATTTCACAGCACAGGGCCTAGATATAGTGAGATGTTACCAAAGGACAAGATTTACTGAAAAGCTATACCCCAAAGGCCTCTTGAGCTTTCAGAAGCATAACTGGGAAAGGTCTCCAGAGGGCAAAATTCTGCACAGAACAAAGAAACTTTATAATGCAGACATGGTGGATAATTTTTAGTGTCTTGGAATAAATAATATGTCTGGATTTTCTGTACTGTAACGTGTAAAATTCCCTCTGTGCTTTCCCGAACATATTATATAATTTTTTATTGAAATGCCTAATTTTACAATACACTTTATTTTTTCTTGCAAATCAAGATTCAAAAATTCTCCTTGCTTGTCCTAGTATGAAATGATACTTGAGATGATGAATTGTCTATCTCTGAAACATATTTCATTTATCAAGCCTATTAATAAAGCATGGCTGTTGACAGTATGAATTCCATTCTTGGAAGTGTCATAATCTTGCAGACAGGCTTGGGATAGATGAAAAGTCCATCTCAGAGCTGTAAATGATATACCCACCTTGGAAACAGCAGTTTTGTTAAACAACCATCTTTATGAGTGAAGATTAATTCAGGTCATGATATAACTATCTAAATCTGCCTTCTTTGGGATTTGTGAATTAGACTCAGGGGTTGTAAAGTCATACAATTAAATGTAGGCAAGACTCAATTCCAGACAAACATGTCAGCATAGATTCTGAATGGAGGCTCTGTTGTTATGACTGTGTGTACTGTGAGTGGTGGAAGCATCCTGTTAGAAGGGTGTTAAGTAGTTTTCACAGCTCTGTAAGGTGTGTCCCTGCTGTGGCTTTCTAGTTTGCAACTGAGTTGAGTGATTGATGTCTTCTTATGATTTACAAGGGAGATTTTCCAATCTGTAAATTCCTTATTGAGAATTTGTGTCACAAGTTCTGGAGAGACAAGAATCCACAAAACCTGCGTTTTCTTATCAAGATGTTGAATCTTTTTTAATTTAAAAAAATATAATATTTTCACTCAGTTAACAACCAAAAATGTGTGTAAAAATATAGTTAAATCACTCTCATCTTCAGGTTTTTATCTGCCTTCTATTTTCTGCTGTAACTCCCATTCTATCTGCATATGAAGTAACATGCATGTGCATTTTGATCATCTCTTTATTTTAACACCAAATTTAGCATACTTTGCTACACTACTTAACCTCCCCCACCCGCTTATTTAATATATTTTGAAGATTTTTCTCATAATACTGCATAATTAGATATTTCTTGTGTTAGTTTGTGTTTTCTGAGTAGCAGATGCCATGAAGAGTATTCAACAGGGAGCGCTTGGGAAGTATGAGATGTAGCTGGCAGAGACTGAGGAACTCTTGTGTGAGAGAGATGAGTTGGTGAAGGTACCCTTGACTGGAATTCACATCAACAAATCTGGAGGAAGCCTTCCTTTACTCAGCCTCTGACAGAAGAACCCAGTGTCTCCCAAGAATGCACATGCCTCAGCGTTTCTGCGATGTTGTCCTTGACAAGGAAATAGTAGGCCCCAGAAATTAACCCAGCTATAACTTTAGTCATTTGGACTGCCCAAAGGTTTATTTATTTTTTATTTTATTTTATTTTATTTTTTTAAAGGCAGTTTTAATGAGTAAAATTCTTCCATTTTCACAGATAATTGATTTTGTAATTCTCTTGTTGTCCAGTGGTATGATATTGTTGTCCTGGCAAAAAATAACAATAACAACAATAAAAAGCTGGAAGATCAGGTAATTTACTAGATAAGAAATTGAGAGCTTGTAGAACCCATTAGGTCTTTTGGGTTGACCGTGTGACTTGAGTCATGTGGTAAAACATTTGAGGTACATTGATGCAAGGCAGCAGGTGTCAAGACCTTCACAGCACTTAATAAAAGCTTGTTGAATGAATTAATGCATGCCTTTGATGTGGGAATGCCTTTCTGTATGCTGTGAATAGCAATCTTTAAATAAAGGAGCTGTTTTGTCCCATGACAGGCACCATAGAAAAAGTAGGAGGAGGAATCAGAATAGGTAGGAGGATCAGAGCAGAGTCAGAGACAGACTGAGTCAGAAGCCCAAAGGAGCAACATGTAAGGAACACAGGTAAGCCACGGGCCATGTGGCAGGAAAGATTAATAGAAATGGGTTGATTTAAGATGTAAAAGCAAGCTAGCAGACTGGCAGCAGGCAATGTAAGCTGCAACCAGACCAGTTCCTAAAAGCTCACAGAAGACTCAGTAGCATGCTATTAATTTAAGGTTTCTGTTTATTTTGAACAAAAAGGAAACAAAGACAGATACTTAGTAACAACATTTTCCTGGGTCTGCTCTGTTTGCTGGCCACAAAAAGACACGGTCCCTTTAAGAGAACATACTGATTCAGCTTTGTCTGCAAAAACTATGTAACTCTTTAAGAGAGTATATTTTAAAAGCTCTTCTGGTTGAAAGATGATTAAGGATTCACAATAAAACAGATTCAGATGAAAAGAAAAACCTGTAAACGGGTTATAATTGTGTAAAAAGTACATAGGCTTCAGAGAGAAAAGAAAGAGGATAGAGAAATTCTTTAAAAAGAGAAATAGAGTAATAAAAATATAATAAGCCATGTAAAGATGGAAAATAGACACAAAATCTAGATTTTGGTTGTTATTGTGTTTTCTTTTAATTTTTTAACTGTTAATGAGCTGACTGCAGAAAGACAATGGATTACAAATGCAAAGGCTACTAAGTTAAACAAGAATATATATTTTAAAGTTATTTTGATTTTGAAATTTATGTCTAAAGATTTATTGCTTTGGAAGAGTTCTGCTTTTGTTTTCCCAGAAGATGAGAACCTGTAGATTGCTTCTAGGCAAATATGGTTTCATCAACCAAGACCCCCTGAAAAAAACCTCTGATGGAAAGAGATGGCCATATCAGCTTCAGGTCTACAGACTATGATCCACTCTCAAGAACCTGTAAGATTTTCAACGCCCCTTAATCAGCAGGAAGTAGTAATGAAAAACTACGCCCAAATTCCCAAAATATTGTTTCTAAATGTTTGTTTTCATTATAAGTGGTTAATGGTCATAGTTAAATCTCTTTCTAAGAAGAAAAGGGGGATATGATAAATGAATGATTTTTTAAAAAAATTAGATTATTGAATTTACTTTAATCCAAAAATCAGCTGTTTGTAGGGGTATTGTGTTGTTTCATGGTAAATAATTATCCCACCCACTGGTTTAATATAAAGCGCTGATTGGCCAAAGGCAGGCAGGAAGTATGGGCGGGGCTACCAGACTAAGAAAACTCTTGAGAACAGGAAACACAAGGCAGAACGCCAAAGAGAGGCTGGAAGAAGCAGAGGACAACTATGCTGCTCTAAGAAAAGGTACTGAGCCACATGGCTGAACAGGAAGAATCATGGGTTAGATGAAGGGTAGAGAGCTAGCAAGCTATATGCCTGGGCCTGAGGCTGATTGACTGAAAACTATTGTAAACATCTGTGTGTCTCTGTGTGTCTGGGGTCTGTGGGTCCTAAACCTTGAGGCCAGAAACCTCATACTACAACTGTTAATCTCAAAATGTTTTATATTGGTATGGATTTTGGTTTAGTGATACAAATTTAAGGTCAATTCTCTCTCTTATGCTGTATGTATTCTTCTACTCTTGTTTAAAATATGATGTTTACATAACTGATTTAAATTTATAATGTATAATTAAGAAATGCATGTTAGTTAGATTTTTAGGTATACAAAGATATAATTCAATTAGATAGGTAATCTTCTAACACTTCTAGGACCTACAGAATATGGCATTTTAAGAACTTAGACTTTTCTGGACAGTGAGACAGATATGCTCCTGGCAGGCACCAATTTACTTCAAGAAAAAAACGGACATTGAAGAAACTCCATATAGAGATTAGTTAAAAGAAACTCTGGGCCTGTAGGCTGAAGATGGATGACCCAACTTTATAAAAGAACTTTGGGTGACTGTCCAGGCAGATAGGTGTCATCTCTGTCATTTCTAGATTTTAGAATTTGCTTGTACTTTCAGTTTCCTTGAGTAAATATATCCTTCTGTAGTCTTTGATGTAGTTAGAGATTAGATAGTTATAGGTACAGTTTTTCTTAGCCATTTGAAAGGTATATTGAAGGTATATATAAAACTTTAGATTCATAAGGATAAGGTTGATAAGAGTATTTTCTTTAGGTTTGTTAAATACAAATGGACTATTTGTTGTAACTATAGTTCTTGCTTGATAGCTGTTTTGTTATATGTAATTTTGCTTTGTTAAAATTGAAGCCTTCCTTTTTTATTAGACAGAAAGGAGGAGGTGATGTGGGAATGCCTTTATGTATGCTGTCAATAGCAATCATTAAATAAATAAAGGAGCTGTTTTGGCCCATGACAGGCACCATAGAAAAAGTAGGAGGAGGAATCAGAATAGGTAGGAGGAGCAGGGCGGAGTCAGAGACAGAAGGAGCCAGAAGCCCAAAGGAGCAACATGTATGGAACACAGGTAAGCCACGGGCCATGTGGCAGGAAAGATTAATAGAAATGTGTTGAGTTAAGATGTAAGAGCAAGCTAGCAATGTGCCTGAGCCATAGGCCAAACAGCATGAAGTTAATATAAGAGTCTGAGTCATTTCTGGGGGCCTGAACAGCAGCGGGCAGCTAAGAGGTCTGGGGCTGCGGGTCTGTGGGTTTGGGCCTCTGGCTGCCCGGGACCAAGAAACCACTTTGTAATATGCCTTCTTAGGGAAGGCCACCACTATAGTTCCACAAAATCTTGAAGATTCTTACTTGAGATAAGATCCCACCCACAAACTGTATCAATTATGCATTTCCTCCAAAGAAAGAGTAGAAGAAGCAAAGTTGCAGGTATAACCAGTTTCTTCCTCCCTCACCCCCTACCACTCTCACCTCCCCCAGCCCCAGCCTCCACTCAAACCCAAGAGGATTTTGGGCTTTAAATAAGCCCAAAGCCTTAGTTTCCCCCAAAGCACTTTTATACTTAGCTTCACTCACTTTCTCCAGTGCTAGGCTTTTCTTATTTTCACTCTCCAGTCAGAAAATAGATTTTTTTTCATAAATAGGTATGACAGAAATTTACTTAAACTCTGAAGACTAGATTGGAGCCGTCTAGCTTTCTACTGTTCATTTTTCCTATTTGATGCCTGTTTCAGCCATATGCTCTTCCTGCTTGGGAGCTTCTGCACATGGTATCTTTTCTCTTACAGAAGAACTTCATACATGTGGGACACTGTTACTTGCAGGTCTTAATAGTTGAGAGATCTCATTGATGACTCTTCTAAACATATGCTCACCTTCACAAATGACTTATACTATCTCCTTGGTTTCTTTCCCTCCCTCCCTCCCTCCCTCCCCCCCCTCCCTCCCTCCCTCCCTCTCTTTCTCCTCCTACTTCTTTTGTATTATTTGTTTTTTTTTTTTCCTGTATTCAGGAGCAGTCTTATTTGGTTATTTCCTTCAACAACAACAACAATAATAGTAGTAATTGTCTGGCTTTTCTCTTCTTTCATTGGTTCCATATGTATCCTGGGGAATAACCTAGGAGTTCACATAGACTTTGGAAAATTCTTTTAAAATTCTGAGCTGGAACAGTGTCTCAGGACTGCTATACTCAGGAACTCATAGCAGATGTGGTTGCCTCCATAAGATATGCCAATATCCAGTCAGTCTACAATTTAGCATGTAGGGGGTAGGGTTACAAGTCATCACTACTAGTTAAGCTATTGTGACTTCATGGCCTCTTGGAGAAGAAGGGTCAAGTTTTTTTAAGGGTGTATAGTTCCTGGTAGTTTGGGTAAGCTCTAATACATGGCACCATACTTAAACCTATACAGGCAGCACTAATTAGACTCAGTGGGATATATATGTATATGTAATTGTATATGCATATGTATATGTATACATACATAAACAAACATATACATACATATATACATACATACATACATACATACATACATACATACATATATATGAAGGCATAAGATTGGGATGAAGGTTAGGAAGTAGAAGGGGAACCTTGGAGGAGCTGGGGAAGCAGTGTGAGTGAACATTACCAAAATACATAGCATGTATGTATGAAACTCTCCAATAATTAATAACAATATTGTAGGCGGAGTTTACCCACAAGGACACCAATACCAGATAGATATTTATTAAAATATAAACCAACACTCACGGTACAGGCAACAGATTACAGTAGCACCTTAACAGGAACTGGAGTCTGCAGACGGACGGACGATGGGATCCTCCCTCCAGCAGCCAGGAACCAGGAAGAGGCCTCCCAACGTCCCAGCAGCCCCTTATCAATGGGGTTGGCCACACCCCCTCCAGGAGCCCGGGACCCTGGATAAGCTTCTTTGGACCTTATCAGCTGACACCTGAATCCCACAACATCTCCCCCCTTTTTCTAACTAAGAAGGTTCTAAACTAAGACTATGTACAGTAGGAATTATTATGAGGTAGTATCTAGGAGAGGTCAGAGTATAATTGCTAATCAAAGCCTAACTTATATAAGGTATATGTAATAGTTCTAGAATATTGGTAGATAGTAGGGTGTATAGATTATTTTAAAGGGTTAATCTGGGAAAGTGAGAATTTAACACCTGAGTGTTCTTATCTAAGGGATACTAGGGTGAAAACCTTAAACATCTATTCTTCAACCTCTTCAAGACCTGAGAAGGAAGGTGAATTTGTCTGAAAGACAGAAGTATATGGAAGTAGTTACTTCCAAAATTTGGGAGAGGACAGCAACACAGCTACCTGGACAATCACCTCTGGATTTGTGCACCGTTAGAGCATCTATCGGATTGGCTATAGGCCCATGGTATCTGACAGATCTTTTCACAAGCAGAACAATTTTGAAGGGACTGTCTTATCCTGTCTAGGCAGGTTTCGTCAGTCTCCATCTATCAACTTGTTCATCCAGCTTGACATCATGTGTGTACTGTCAGCAATCAAGGTAAGGACAGTTCCTTACTCAACCGGCCATTTTTTGCCAAAAGGACCAACTCCAATGGAGTATCTTTGATGCTCATACCATCTCGTGAAGGGAGCAGTGACACCAGGAGTCGTCGTGTCTCTCGTGGCCGAATTTTAAATGTTAAATGCCATATTCTCTGGGTCTATGAAACGGTTGAAGATTCTTGTCTATCTATGATATTCTAACCTGTATCTGACATGACTGGGATATGATACCTTAAATAGTGTTGACTGCAGATCTTATCGTCTTAAGGAATAAACCCTGTACTAAAAATTAGAATACCTATATAAGGGGTGTACAATCTCTGAACAATGACCCTTAGTAGAACTATCGAACATTAGCCAGGGGTATTTTACCAGGTAAAGTGTCCACAGCATTTTAGACATGTAAATACATATATATCATCCAAACAGAGGTATATAAAACATCTTGTGCATATATCATAACTAGTGCAATCATACATTATATCTAGTATAGTTAAATGAAGGTAGTAATTGCATAGTGTACATGACAATGATGTGCAAATATTTTAAACAAAGGTAGAAGCATACATAAAATATAGCAATTTCAGATTCAGCTTTACATAATAGTTACAGATTCAGATTTATATCGAAGTACAAGTTGCTTTGGTTACATAAAACAATCTCAGATTAAACTTTGTACCAATGTACAAATTATCACAATTAAACATATAAAATGATTTCGCATTAGTATCAATATACAGATATCTATGACAGTGCAAATTGTCTTTAGCTTAGCCCATACATTCAGCTAAAATGAAGTATAGGTAGGTAGAACAGTCTACCTTTATCTATCCTATCTATTCCCCCTCTCTTCTTCAAAAAAAGATCTCTGATGCTATATTATAGTTTTGTCTTTTACCCAGTTTTACCCACAACCTTTGGAGCATAAAACTTATTGGGAAAGGGGGCGTAGTCGTTTATAAGGTTGCTTCCTGCTGACTTAAGGGCGATGGCATCTCTTTGGGATCCTGTAAAAGCTAAAACAATGGTTAGTTCTTAATGGACTGACCACATACATCTATGCTGTATCTTTAAATAAAGGAGCTGTATTGGGTCATGGTGGGCACCATAGAAGAAGTGGGAGGAGTTTAGGTAGGAGAAGCAGGGTGGAGTTAGAGGCAGATCGAGCCAGCCGCCCAAGGAGCAACATGTAAGGAACTTGGGTGAGCCACACGGCCACGTGGCCATCAGATTAATAGAAATGGGTTGATTTAAGATGTAAGAGCTAGCTAGCAATGTGCCCGAGCCATAGGCCAAACAGCATGAAGTTAATATAAGCGTCTGAGTCGTTTCTGGGGACCCGGGCGGCGGTGGGTTCCTAAACAGTCTTGGGCGGCATGTCTGTGGGTCCTGGATCTCTGGCGAACGGGACCCGAACCTACTACTACACAATATGACTTTAAACTATTTTTATTTTTTTTAATAAAGAAGATAAAGACTTAATTTGAAGAAAGAATGAAACTAGCAGACTTTCTCCCTTCCCCGAGTATATCTAGAATTTGGTGAAGTCTTGCTAAGGTGAGAAAGTAGAACATGGTTCTACAATAATGAACTATATGTATCTCAAGGTAATTCTCCCAAGGCTGGCTTCTCACCTTCATCACCTAACTTACTGGTCACCTTTGAACAGGTTATTATTTTAAGTGTCTGTTCTCTTATCTTCATAGACATAATAATAACATAATAATAACTTTCCTGCATCTGGATGTTATAATGGTCTAGTGCCCACTGTACAATGAAGGCTAACTCCATTCAAAGGTGTTTCCCAGGACCAGTCATTTCAACAATGCCTGTCTTTCTCAGATGGGAGCTAAGTGACATCACAGAAATAAAGGCAGGAGTGGTTAGAAGAGAAGAAAAGAAATAGAGCCAGGAAAGAACCAATATGTAAATTCCCCAACTGCTGGGCTCTCCCCAGGCTCTCATATGTTACTGTCTGTAGTCTTTACCTGGCTAAGAGCAGAATGCATAATGTGGAGCCAGGTTTGTGTTGTTTATATCTTGTCAGTGCAGTTAAGGTTTGTACCACCTCCCAGGTTACACCATATGTTTCAAAGCTCCAGAAAAGGCGATTCTACCACACTCTTAAATATACTAAAACTATTGCCTATCAAATGCCTTTTGTTATCCTGTCAACTACTGGATTTTGTTGGCTGGGCTTTCTGGCTGAAGATTTTTAGATGACTTTAAGCCATGGAATTCATTTCTAATATAAATTCTGGCAGTGCTGAGAGAAACTAGTGTTTCCAGCTAATTCCTAAGTATGGCAGTGATTCTGAGAGGCATCTGGGAGTTGGTGACACTGATAATGATTTTTGTTGGAATTGATCTATCACCAGTGGCCACCTCATTCTGGGATATGACTTTATCTTCACACTTTTCGTCAATCCCTCCAGCCTGTGAAGAAGAGACAGGTTTCCTAGGAGATAGTATGTTAAAAACTATATGCCACCAAGAATTCTCAGTCAGTTGACAGAAGTACCACATGAGTATCTGTGCTGAACTGAAGAGTGACTGGCGAGGGTGAAAACTAAAATGGAGGATTGCTTTGGCCAGATATTAGTAATATGTATAAAGATATCTATAAAACATTTTTTTTCCATTCTTAAAAATAAGAGTGTACACATAACTGAGTTGTTCTGAAGTACTATTTTTTTGTGTGTGCATAGAACAGAAATATTTAAAATTTCTTTTTACTCAACGTACTCAGAGAAGTTAGTTCCATCTTTGGCCGAGACCTGCATGCTTATAAATATCATGCATGATTGATGTTTCCTACTTTTACTTATATAAATAAGTGGTTTTTAATATTTTCACTTCCAGCATTTAACATTTTCTCATCTCTGCACATGTCTTTTCTTAACATGTGTTGAACATTTTTATATATTTGGTTTATAGCTAGGTAACATTCTTGGTTATGTTATTAGCTTGATAGTTCCATGCTTGGACATGCTATTCTCATGATTGTTCCCTTTGCCCTTTCCTCATGGGTGACTTTCATCCTCACATTCATGTGTTAGCAACTGACCACTGGTCATTTTCAAGTTTTGGAATGAAATGCTTAAAGAACCATAAATGGTAGATCCTATCTGCATTCTAAGGATGTCCTGGCTTGTTAAAAGGAGGGTAGTGCTATCTACCCACAAAGCATTGTTTATGCAGCCCAGGGAATGCTTAACTGTGCTTTTGCAAGGGGATTGACACTTGAGGCTGCATACAATTAACTGCATGTCTCTTGAACCACAAGGAATAGTACAGATCTCATTAAAGCGCTCTGAGCATTAATTCTTGTCATTGAGTCTGCAATTGACCCTACTGAATTTCCCATTTGGCTCTTTAATGTAAGGTTATTAATGACTAAGGGTGATCTCTAGTGCTTTGGTCTCCTAAATAAGTGACTAGCTTCAATGCACAGCCACAGGAACTTTCTCACCTACCTCTTAATGGATATTTTGGTTGAAACTGTATCCCCACAATTTTCTCTATAGTCTGCCTCTTTCTTCCCCCCAAAGGTTTTAAAACTCTTTTCAAATTTACTGTTTCCAAGATGGAAAAAATAAGCTGAGTCAGAGAGGAATTTAGTTCTGCTCAGTGAGTTAGAGCTGTACATCAGCACAGACTTGCCCCTCTTGCTTAAAGGGGGAAAAACATGGGCCTAATGTCCATATCACTCTCATTTATACCTGGAAGCAGGGAAGAAACATTTCCCCCATGCAATCACTCTTCACATTACACTTTCAAGTACATTTTTTATCTGTCTTTGGACCATATGGATAAGCACAGTGATAAAACAGTTATCTTATCCAAATCAAAGCATCTAGGATGGACATGGTTACCTGAGCCAACCTCCTTCTCCTGACCCACATTTCTTGCTAAGGTAAGCATGCACGCTGCTTGCTTTCCAGTTTCCTTAATTACAGAACCATCCACTATAAAGTTTATCATGTCCCCCTTCTCATCTACATAAAGAGGGGGCTTTGCACAGCTCCAGCAGCATAATTCTGCTGTTTCAGGAAAACTGCACAATCCAAGGGGGGCACAGAGTAGAATGGTGAATCCTCTGGAACGTTGCTATGTGGTAGATTTGAATAAACCCCCAGGATGGGTGTTTGCTATTATTTTAGTATCCTAGAGCTTCCCAACACAAATTACCACAAACTACATTGTTTAAAACAGAATTGTATTATCTTATTGTTTGTGAGGGGAGGGGAGAAGCAGTCTTTACTCAAGTTGCCCGTCGAGCAATGCTCTTTCTGAAGGTTCTAGAAGAGAAGAGCCTTTCTTTCTTGTCTCTTCCTCATACCCTAGTGGTGGCTGGCAGCCTTGGCATTCTCAGAGTGAAGATGTAACACTCGGATCCATGCCTCCATCTTCATGTATCAATCTCTCCAGATCTTTATATGTCCTTTTTCTAGGAACTAGCTGTATTTGGGACCACCCTAATCTACTGTATCCTTATTCTAAATGTTTCTATATGCTTATTTCCCAGTAAGTTTGCATTGTGAGATTAAAGGTTAGTGTGAAGCTGAGAAAAGCTATTCAACCAAGTGTCCTTTGTCTGTGGACAGTGTATTTCTGTCCATTGTCCTGTTTGTAAACAGCTAAGGCAATAACACCTTGTCTGTAAACACTATGGAGCAACTCCTAACTTGACTTCAAGCTTAAGGATCATTTTCAAATTTCCTTGGTTATTCTGTGACCTTCAGCATCTGAGAAATTCCTTTTAGAATATTGTAGCTGCTTTATTTTAAAGTTAAATAACTACATCTTTTTGATATTGTGTCACACTAATTTCATTTATATTCCTCTTTTGCATTTTTAATTTTATTATTGTGTATTCAATGTATATGATTCTGGGCTGTGTAAGAACATTTTCTACAAGTATATAGTATACATTGGGCATATGAACCCCATGCCCTGGTATCCCTCTCTCCTTCTGTCAGTTTTTTGTGTTTCCTCAATAGTTTCTGTGATGGTTAATTTCCAGTTTTCAACCTTGAGGGTTTTAGGTATATCATGCAAACAAATTTCTCTACATATCTATGAGGAGCCATGTAGGTTTGGTTTTCTGAAGTGGAAAGATCTGCTCTAGATATAGCTGATACCTTACCCATTTTCTGGGATTCTAGACTCAACAAAAAGAAGAAAGCAAGCTGAGCATAAATCTGCATCATTTTTCTGTTTCTTGACTGTGGGCACTATGTAAGCAACTACTTTTTAAATTGTAGTTACCATATTGTTTGGCCACTGTAGACCACATCTTCTGGAACTGTAAGCCAAACAAAGTCCTTCTTCCTTGAGTTACTATTTACAGGTACTTTATCACAGCACAGTAAGTAACTAATAAGATTTGTTTTACTTTCATGTCATAAGGGAGGACAGATATATGGTTATATAAAGCCTATCTATCTCCATGCAAAAACTAGCAATTATGAATAAGAGAAAAAATGGCATTTGTTTTTCTGAACTTATTAATTCATTTAATGTGATTCTCTACAGTTATGTTCATTTTCATGCAAATGATATACATTTGTTCTTCATTATGTATGGAAATGATTCTGTTGTGTTTATATGCCACATTTTCTTTGTCCATTTTTCTCTTCATGGCCATCTAGGCTATTGCTATAATTTACCTACTGTGTCGCATTAAACACTGATGTGTAAGTGTCCTGTTTTATGTTGACTTGTAGCCCTTTGTTTAAATATCAGAGTGGAAGAGCTGGGTCATATGGTAGATCTATTTTCACTTTTATTTTTTTCTTTATTGTTGTTACACGCACACACACACACACACACACACACACACACACACACACACACGTGTCCATTTAGTATTGCTTATATGCATATAGTACTTTCATAGTGAATAGACTGATTTACACTTTTAGTGACAGTTTGTGTGGATACTCTTTTATCTAAATCTTTATCAGCATTTGTTTCCTTAATTTTATAGTCTGATTGGGATGAAATAGAATTTCAAAGAAGTTAATTTGCTTTCTTTGATGTCTGATGAGGCTGAATATTTTCATCTTTAGTGATCATTTGAATTTTAGTTTTTGAGAATTAACTGTTGCTTCGTTAGTTCATATATTCACTGGGTTATTTGACTCACTTATTTTTTGAAGTTTTGTGTGTTCTGGATATTAGTCCTTTGTTGAAGGTATAGTTATCAAAGATTTTTCTCTCATTCTTTAAACTTCACTTGAAAGATTGTTTCTTTTGCTGGAGACAGGACTTTAAATTTCATAAAGTTTCATGTGGGAATGGTTTGTGATATTTCCTAAGCAGTCAAATGAATTTTAGTCAGGAAGATTCTGTTTTGCCTGCGTCTTGAAATGTTATCTTACATTTTTCTGGGACTGTTTCAAGAGTTTTGGGTATTACAGATTGAGTCACTTTTTTATACAAGGTGAGATGTAAGGATCCAGCTTCATTCTTCTGCATTTGGAGATCTATTTTCAAGCATTATTGTTAAAAAAGTTACCTTTCTCTGACACATGTTTTTGATATCTGTCTCAAAATAAGGCCACTGCAGGTTCATGGATGTGTAATTGGCTCCTCTACTTTATTTCATTGGTTTTCATGTCTGTTTTACGTCAGCATTATGCTGCTTTTACCACTATGCCTCTCTAGTATAACTTGAACCAGCACATTGCTATTTACTAGAGATCTCTCTGATTTTTAAATAGAGGACCCCATTACTATCATTTAAGACTGTTTTCATTGTTTCTGATAGTTTAGTTATGGAGTATTTTTATTTTAATTAATTTTTAGGAATTTTAAAAATTCACTTTTTATTTCTATGATGACCTAATAATCAAATAAACAGCGTGTTTTTCAGTTGCCATGAATTTATGTATATTGTATGTTTTCTCTTGATTATTTATAGTTTCTTTTATTCTTGGCAGAAATAATACAACAAATTATTTAAAATTTCCCATTTTCATAAAGTCTCACTTTATTTCCATTGTATCATTGGTTTTTGAGAAAGTTCCTTAGGCTGCTGAGAAATTATGCAGTGCTTCTATGGGATGCTCTATATGTGTTGGTTAGGCCCATCTGATTTATGATGTCCTTTAAATTACACCTTTCTCTATTTTTGTCAGAATTACCTTTTTATTCATAATTATGGAATATTGAAGTTAGCCATTATTATTGTTTTGGAGCTAATCTGTTTCTATACATTAAGTTGTTTTTTTAAAATGAAACCAAACTTACTGAGTTCAGTGTGTGGAAGTTTAGGATGTTAATATTCTATCAATTTATTGTTCCTTTAATTAATCAATACGGAGTAAATTTATCTGATTGATTATAGTTTGAAGATTTATTAGACACAGTAGCACTTTTTTCCTAGGTCCATGGCTCATACTATCGTTTTCATCCTCCTATTCAAAGAAGTAACCACTTTTGGTATGGGAGTATACTTCTGGAAGGCAACATAGAAACGATCCTCTCCCTGATTTAAACTTCAGCTTCCTAGTATGTGACTCATAACTAGGGAATTAACACCTCAATAGTCTGAATTATTTCTGAAAAATAAATATTTTAATCTGGTAATTTTGTTGATTTTTTGGCCTTTTCTTGTTATTGTTCTAACATTGCTTTCCTAAACTAATTTTTATTATTTCTTGAAGTATTTTTATTTTTGAGAAATTCATATATGAGTGCTCCATCTCTATCATTCTTGTACCTTTTCCATCTCCTTCTGTGCCTCTTTCCTTCAAAGCACCATCTCTTTTTTCTTTAGTTGCTTTACACACACACACACACACACACACACCCCACATACACACGCATCACATGCATACATACACACCACCCACAAACACGTACATTCACATACACACACACACACACACATACATGTGCACGCACATGCACACATGCACACACATTCACACACACACACATTTATGAATCAATTTATCTTTCTCAGATGTACCTGTATCTAGGCTGTCCAATTGGGATCAGACATTCTATAATGCCTAGTTCGTGAGGTAACTGATTCTTCCTCTCTCTGCATCCGTTGAGTACATGTATCTTTTCATCTAGGCATGGGATCATGTAGAATTTCTGCTGTTCATCTTGAGCTGTCAGTTAGTGTTGTTATTATGCTGGTCTTTTAGGGTAACCATATTGATAAGATTTTTTGAGAAAGTATTCATTCTCCCTGATATGTCTAGGGATACTTGATGTGGGAAGGTCTTTTTATGTTGTAAATAAAGGACTGTTTTGTCCCATGACAGGCACCATAGAAAATGTAGGTATGGAAATCAAAATAGATAGGAGGAGGGCAGAGTCACACACAGATTGAGCCAGACGCCCAAAGAAGAAAATGTAAGGAACACAGGTGAGCCACGGGCCACGTGGCAGACAGATTAATGAGAATGGGTTGAGTTAAGATGTAACAGCTAGCTAGCAATGTGCCTGAGCCGTAGGCCAAACAGCATGAACTTAATATAAGCATCTGATTCATTTTGGAGGGGCCTAAGCAGCGATGGGTGACTAAGTGGTCTGAGATGGCAGGTGTGTGGGTCTGGACCTCTGGCTGGACTTGAAATCTCAGTGAAACAGATACTATCTAGCACTAGGTTTTCTGGGTTTCTGGATCTCACAGTCTTTTTGTCTCACTTTTTGCTGATTTTTTCTTTTTCTGAGCCTTAGGTGCATGGTGTACATTACATATACATCAATAAAGGTTAGTCACCTCAGAGCTACTTATTCTGAATTTTGGCCAGTTGTGCATCTTTGTAATTGTCTCAACATATTATCTTATTGATAAGAGAGGTTAGAGCTATACTTAATCTGTGGGCATAAGGATAAGTATACAGTGTCTGTAGACAAGTATACTATTAAATCTACAGAATACAGTTGTCTAATGAGGCTCACTCAGTAACGGAAAATCAATGCCTAGTACTATAAACCTAACTGACTACCCATAGCTGGAGAGGAGATCCCACTTCTGCATATCACAGACATGGTTATAGTTCTCTTGGTCCATGCTATCATCTGAAGATATGGCTTACGATCAGAAATTACCTTAGTCAATTTTATTGTGGAAAGTTTTTCTTTCCTATGTAATTATGACAGATATGGTAATATATCTGAATACGACTTGATATAGTAATCTGAGTTGGCAATTATTGTCTTTCAGAGCTTGAACTATGCAATTTTTCCTCTTTGTTTTCAAAGCTTCTTTAGAGAAAACTGACGTAATTCTGATTAGTCTGCTTTATGGGCGACTTGGTGTTTTCCTCTTGTATACAGTGTATACTGTCAATGCTTTCATCATCCACTCAGCTCCTCTCAGATCCTCCCCACCTCCCCCGACACTCAACTACATATCTTTTTTTTGTTTAAATAAACAAGAACAACAATAAACAATACCCTATAAAAAGACAAAAATGGAAACCAAAATATACACTCAAAAGATCAATATGATTCAAATGCCCCCAAAAAGCAACAAGAGACAAAAAGTCTACAAAAGTATCATTGAGTTCATTTTGTGTTTGTGAACCACTCCTGAACAAGTAGCCTACCCTGAAGAATATTTAATGTACCCAGTGACTTCACTGGAGAGAACTAATTTTTTGTTTGCAAGCCAATTATCAGTTTCAGATAGCTTTTGGTCTGGGGGCAAATCCAAGGTTCACTTCTAATTGTCAGTGCTAAGATTTCTGGCTTGGACTGGGGTACGGCACAGTCACTGTGAGTTTACATGTATATCATCAGTTCCGTTGGATCTGTAAGACACCAATTTCTAGGAGTCATCTATCTTCTCTGATCTAACAATCTTTCTACTTCCATTTCCACACAGATCCATGAGATTTAGGGTGAAGGGTTTGATGAAGACATCCAAATTAGGACTGAGTTCTCTAAATTATCTCACCCTCTGCACTCTGTCCAGTTGCAGATCTCTGTATCTGCTCCCACTTAGTACAAGAAGAAGCCTCTCTGTTAATGGATGCTAAGATTTGTGGATGATTGCTCTCCACAAGGTGATAGTAAGGCTCCATTGCTGAGGAGAATATTTATATATTTTATCAAACATTGAAATGTTGAATTAATACCTAAGGCCTTTACATCTATTTCTCAATTTTCATAGAACTAGAAAGTTCTCTGCATGCTACCAGATGAGAAGGGTAATTATAAACCCAGCTATAAACCCTGTAACATACAACCTGCTTGCAAGATATACTGGTGCAATGGTGGCACAAATATTGTAGGGGTAACCAACCACACTGATTATATTTCAGGCCCAGACAGAACCAATTCCTGACACTACTAGGTGACCAAGAACCTGAGAGTAGATAGACCGTGGGCTTAAGAGAACCAAATACTTATATTCTGTTAAAGGAATATAGCAGTAATATTATTCCTAATGACATTCTGATATACCCATGGACTGGTTCTATCTTAGTCTTTTCTTTTATGCGTTTAAATGGCCTCTTATACCTGGATGGGCATCTCTTTCTATAGAAAAAAAATCTGTTATGACATTATGGACAATGTTTTCTATGCCTTTAGCATGAAATTCCCCTTTTTCTATTTTCAAGAATAGAATAGAATAGTTTCTATTCTATTTTCATGAATCCTAATTGTTCTTATGAGAAATTCAGAGTCAGATATTGAGAAAAAACTAAAAGATCAGAGAAACGGTGTAATAAGCTATAGCTACTTCTCATCTTGCCAATTCCTCCAGCTGAAAAGGATAGATACTGTCTCCACAAATTCTCAGGCTGAATTAGAGAATCAAAGAGAATCTCAAGGCCGAAATGGAAACTTCTGCCTTTTGTTTCCTTATATTTCTTTCCCTGACTAGCCATATCACTTTCTTTGTCAAACTTCCTAGTGCTGGAGTTAAAGGCGTGTGCTTCCCAAGTATTGAGAGCAGAGGCATGGATCCTAAGTGCTGGGATTAAGTGTGTGTACACCACCATTGCTTGGTTCTGTTCCTCTTTTGGACCAAGTTAGTCTTACGTAGCCTAGTGTGGCCTGGAACTCACAGAGATCTGGATCTCTGCCTCTGCCTTCCTAGTGCTAAGATTCAAGGTATATGTTACAACTGCCTGAACTCTTTGGCTAACTCTGTGGCTGGCTCTGTCCTCTGATCTTTCAGGCAATCTTTATTTGATACACAATATATCACTGCAATGATTTATAGATTTAATCTTTTTATAGTATAGCAGATTTAATAAGGTCTATTAATCATTTCTTATTAATTAGATTCTGTCATTCTTTGAAACTTCCAATTCATCTATTTGTTTTCTTGAAATTAATTATCTTATTTTATTTATTTGCACATGGTTGTAACTCTTCCTTTAATCTTTTTGACTGGGATTTCATCTAATTCATTCTCATTGTTGGTCATTTTATGAAATTTTCATGGGAGCTTTGTTGTCAGGTCTAATCACAGATTTGATATTACCTGAATCTTGCTATTTCCCTCCCAATCCAGATGGCATGGTCCTTTTGTACTTTTCTGGTTTCTGTAGTTACTGGTTACTTCTTGTTATATACTCATATCCAACGATTTATAGCTAAGAACCACATAAAAGAGAAAACATGTACCATTTGCCTTTCTGGGTCTGAGTTACCTCACTCAATATAATCTTGTCTAATTTTATTCATATTCCTACAAATTTCTTGATTTCACCTTCTTTTCAGTTAAATAGAATTTCATAGTGCCACATTTTCATTATCCACTCACTTCTTGGAATGTTTCTATTTCCTACCTATTGTGAACAGGAAAGCCATAAACAAGTGTGACAGGATTCTGGGTGCTTTGGTCATATGCAAAGTGTAGTAGGAGGTTTCTGGCCTGGACTTTCGGGCCTAACCTCAAGGTTTAGGACCCACAGTCCTGCAGTTCCGCAGTCCCACAGTGACACACAGAGGCTTACTAAAGTTTTAGGCTGATCAGCCTAAGGCCCAGGCATATAACTTGCTAACTCTCTACCCTTCATCTAACCCATGTCTCTTATGTTTTTCAGCAATGTGGCTGGGTACCTTTTCTTAGATCAGCATGGTTGTCCTCTGCTTCTCTCTGGCGTTCTGCCCTGTGCTTCCTGTTCTCAGAGTTTTCTTGGTCTGGTAGCCCTGCCCACACTTCCTGCCTGCCTTTGGCCAATCAGCTCTTTTTATTAAACCAGTGGGTGGGACAGTTATTTACAATAGAACAACACAATCTTCCTCACCAAAGAGTGGCATAGCTGGATCAAATGGCTTATTTAATGTTTGTATTTAAGATTTCCCCATAGTGATTTCCAGGGTATTTGTATTCTTATTGACAGTGAATGAGGATTACTCTCTATATACTCTGCCAGCCTTTATTGCTCGTTTTTTTTTTTTTTTGATCTTAGCCATTTCTGACTAGGGTGAAATGAAATCTCAAAGTTGTTTTTATTTTGCATTTCTCTATTACTATTGATGAAGAACTCTTTTTTTGTGATGTTTCTTGATTATTTTTATTCTTTTAAGAACTTTCTGTTTAGATCCCCAGCCAATTTTTTAATTGTATACTTTGTTTTCTTGCCTTCTTTTTTTTTTTTTCAATTCTTTTTATATTTTAGATATTAGTAGTCTGTCATGTGTAGCTGGTAAAGATTCTCTACCATTCATCTTCTCTGGATTAACTCTCTCCTTTGCTGTGTAGACACTTTGTAGTTTTTATGAAGATGCACTTGCTAAAATATTGCCCTTAATTTCTAGACAAATGGAGCTGTAATAAGAAATTTCTTTTTTAAATCTCTGTCTTTTAGGACAATGTCATTGTTTTCCTTTTAGCACTTTTAGTGGTTCAGAATTCAAGTTGAGGTATTTGATATATTTTGTGTTAGTGTGAAGGGTGATAAGTATGAGCCTAATTTCATTCTGCTGCATGTAGATATTTAGTATTCCTCTAACTACTTGTAATGATGCTGTCTTTTCTCTAGTATTTTTTTTGTCTTTGTCAAAAATCAGGTGACTTATTTCATGTACTCATGTTTGTGTGTTCTATTTTATTCCTTTTGTCTATTTTATGGCATACTTTTTTTTTTTTACATTACTATAGCTCTATAATATTTCTTGAGATTCTGGAATGGTTTTCCTCCTAGTGTTATTTTTGTGCAGGTTGCATCAACTATTTGGAGTATTTTATGATTTTTTTAAATAAATGTTATAATTTTCTATTTATGTGAAGAATGCTATATGAAATTTTATTGGGAGTGTATTAAATCTGTAAATTATTTCTTATAATTCATTCATTTTAAAAGTATTAATTCTGCTAATTTAGGAATAGGATGCCTTTCTACTTTCTAGTGGCTTTCTTAATATCTTTCTTTAGAGGCTTGAAATTTTTACTATGTAGTTCTTTGCTCTAGTTAGTTTAATTTAAGGATATTTCATGTCTTTGACTTTTTGTATATAAGAATGTGTACTGAATATCTTTCCAATGTGCATATTATTGGTGTGAAATTTAACATTGTACCCTGCAATGTTGCTGACATTTTTGATTGCTTCTAGAGTTTTCTGGTAAAATTTTTGAATCTCTTTTGCATATTTTCATATCATATACAAATAAAGTTTGATTTCTTCTTTTTTGATTTGTATTCATTTAATTTCCTTCTCTTGCCTTATTGTTTCAGTTAATGCTTACAGCACTATACTGAAAAGAAATGGGAATCGTGGACATCCTTGTCTCATTCCTGATTTCATTAAGGTTGCTTCACTATTTCTATATTTATGATAGAGCTGGCTGTGAGTTTGCCATACATAATCTTGATTATGATGTTTTTCCAGTCCTACACTCTCTAGAACTTGTATCACAAAGATACATCAGATTTTTTTGACAAAGGCTCTTAATGTACTTACTGAAATGAACATCTAATTTTTGTATTTAAGCCCACTTATATGATTTTCTTTAATAATTAAGGCCTTACATATGTAGAGTCATCCCTGTTTCCAGAATAAAGCCAACATAATTGTGATGAGTGATCTTCTTGATATGTGACTATATTAGTTTGCTAATATTTATTGAGGATGTTTGCAACTATGTTCAATAGGGGTATTAGTCATATTAATAATAAAATTATAATTATTACTAATATTATTGGTGGTTTTTGTTGTATCTTTACCTGTTTTGGTTGCATATTAGCAGAATAATGGCATTATAGAATTAATTTTGGAGTAATCCATCTATTTACATTTTTTGAAATAATTAAAAATTTGTTTGTAGTTCTTTTAAAGTCTTATAGTAACTTTAAAAGTATTTCTGTTGTACATCTACCCCCAGTATAAGGAAATTTTAGTCAGAAACCCTTTTATTACTGTTCCAGTCACCTTTGCTATCAGGATTTTTAAATCTCTTCTTACTTTAACTTTGGCAGTTTTGATGAATCAAAAAATATTCATCCATTTTCTCTAGATTTTCCAATTTATCAGACTACATGCTTTAAAAAGTAATCCCTCGTGCTATTCTTAATGTCTTTGGTGTCTGTTGTTTCCTTCATTGCTAACTCTATCAGTATAGGTAATCTCTCTCTTTTTCTCCTGGTTAACTGAGACTATGATCCCTCAGTCTGGCTTGTATTTCTGAAGAACCAGATTTCTTTGTTCATTAAGTTTGTATTTGAATTCACTGTGTCTCTGTTTCTATTTCATTAACTTTCGCTTTTTAAACATTATTTCTTGCCTTCTTTGGCTTTGCTTTTATTTTTGATTGTTTTTTTTCCAAATTCTGGCATTTCATCATTAAGATACTTGTGTTTTTATTATTTTTTGATTTTTATGGTAGGGGGTCAGGGGTATAAACTTCTGTTTTAGAACTGTCTTTAGTATGCCCAAAGGTTTTATAATGTTTTAATTTTCATTTTCTCCTAAGAATATTTTTTTTTTATTTCTTTATTCTTTGACTTATTCCTAATTTGGTAGTGAGTTGTTTAATCTCAATGAGTTTGTACACTTACTAGAGTTCTGTTTTGTTTTGTTTGCTGTTAATTTTAGATTTAGTTAGTAAATATGATACAAGGAATTATTTTAATTTTTTATTTTTTGTATCATAATATGGGGTCTATTTTAGAGATTGTCTATATGCTGATGGATAGAATATATTATATTTGGGTAGAATAGTCTGAAATTTCTGTTACATCTATTTAATGAAATAAGGCAGCTACATCAGTGGTTTCTGTTTCTTTTATGGTCAGATGACCTATTCACTGAAGAAAATGGACTGTTGAAGTCAATATTAGTGGGTTTGTTTTCACCTGTTTTTAATCCCAATTAGTATATTTTTTATAAAACTGTATACACTAGAGCTTGGTACATACTGGTTTAGTATTATAATATTTCCTTGATTAATTGATCTTTGATTAGAATGAATACTGTTCTTTGACTCTTTTGATTTGCTTTTATTTGAAGTGTACTTTGTTAGAAATTAGGACGGTGACAATTTCTTGCTTTCTGATGCCAAATTTTGGGCATACTTTTCCATTCTTTCACTTGAAGGTAATCATGACTATCCTACTATTTATTTCTAAGGTTATGTCTATTGTATCACTTCTTATCCCCAATTTTTGAGTTCAGATTTTACCTGGAAGGTAAAAGCAACAAATGTCAAGGAAAATAAGTATCTTCTTAAGAAAGCTTTCAGAAGTGAAGTGGACAGATTTGAATCTTGGGAGGTCTAAGAATAAAGACTCAACAAATGCCCACGATTTCTAGATAACTCTAGGAAGGTGGGAGTCACTGCACTGATACTTTTCTTGCTGCTGTGAGCAAATACCTGTAGAGAAGTGATGTAAAGTAGGAAGGGCTTAATTTGGAAGTGATGGGGACAAGAGCACAGGAATCTGTTCATACTGCATCCACATCCAGGATACAGAGAGTGGGCAGAAAGTAAGGCAGAGTATAAAAATCAGTCCTTCCCCTGCAGATCCACTTTGTTCAGGAACACTTCATTTCCTAAAGTTTCCACAACAGCAGCACAGGCTGCAGATCATGTATTCACACATAAGAGTTTATGGGAGACTTTTCACATTCAAACCACAGCAGTGATAAACATGTAAAACTCATGTACTGAGGTATAGCCCAAGAGGAAAAAAAAATCTACTCAGTACAAAATCTGGTTCTCAGCATCCCCAAAGCATAAGTAATTGTTATTAAAGAGGTAGAATTTTAAGGTTAAAGAAATAATAATTAGCCTGTAAACATAGATGTGAGAAAGAATATTTTTCCTAGCCAGGGTATAGAACACTCAGTTTACATAAAGGAGTTGTCAGCATTCTGGCAGACTATAAAAGACCTGTTTGCATGGATTATATCTACTAAGTAAATTTGAAGCATGTTCCCAGAGAAGTATTTTAACTTCATCTTGAAAATTATACTAAGGAAGAGATGGATAAAATATATTTCGATCTGAAAGATTAGTTTAGATTTTATTCAAGAAAAAGCTTAGGAAAATTTGCCTAGGAAAATCTGGTTTGGGATCACACACACAAAAGAAAAAAAATTGTGATTGCATGTTAATATCACACCCATCTTTCAGCAACTATTTATGAGTAGTCAAGATGACATAGCTCTTCTCCTCCACCTACTAACAATGCTCTCATTTACTTAGAAGAGTTCCCATAGTGACCTCTGCACCCCTTCACAAGACTGGCCATGGCTCTTCTGAGAGAGATCTGCCAATGGTCTCAGATACCTCTCAATGCAGAAACTGCCTTGTTTTCCAGAACTTCTGACATTAATTCCACAGGATCATCTGTGTGTGTGTACTTCACTGGCATTTTATCCTTCTTCCTCAAAGCTGCCTCTTCTCAGGGAGCTAAAGAAGTTGTGCTTTGTGTACAGAGAAAAAACAGCCTTTTTCTTGGCTCCTAGAATGCCCTGAACCAAAAAACACTATCTGGTCCACCTTTGAAAGAAGTTGTCCACAGAGTTGCACTCAATCCTTTTTTCTTTTTAGCTCCTGAAAGTAATTCCCCAATTACTCCTTCAAACAAAAATGAATGCTTCTAGCAATCTGACTAAAATACAGTCAGACAGACAGTAACAAACAAAAACGAGTGGGACAAAACAAACCATACTTGCTTTAAAGGGCCTGAAATGCCCCCAGAGACAGGACTTTCTCTATCAACTGCAGACCACAAGAAGGGTAGTTCTTGTCCACACTTTCCATTTCCATGCTGCTGTCACCTCTGAAGACACAACCAGGTACGCAGTGATGTTTCTTCTTCTTAGTTCAACCATAAGGATTCAACTCAGCCTACTTCATTAACAGAAAAATATTGAGTTATCAATGGCTCATCTACAGAGTCTGACAGTTTATTTTTAATTAAAAACTATACATTTCTACTTGACAAATCCTTGAAATGTCTTTTATCTCCAGTATATATCCATTCCTACAAAAGCAATGTATTTAACAAAAATAGAATTTGGGGCACTAGAGAGACGACTCAGTGGATAGGAGCACTGGCTTATCTTCAGAGGTTCTGGGAGCCACATGGCATCTCTCAATTGTCTGTAACTCTAATGCCATTAAATATGATGCCCTTTTCTGATGTGCAGCCATATAGTGCAGAAAAAGATTCATATGCATAAATAAATATTAAAAATAAATATTTTTTATGTGTTATTGAGATTCAGAGTCATGTGCATGCTACCTGAACCTTTAACCCATGTCATACCTTCCTTCAGGTTGCATTCATCCATTCAGTGTTATTTTTCTGTAACAGAACAGGATCTAAGAGCAGAAGTGGTGTTAAACCAGTGTTACAACCCTGAAAGTGTTCATATGATTCCTAATACTCTGATATCCCTGGCTTGATTCATTTCTCAAATTATGTTAATCCAAAAAAGTCCAGAAATGCTTATAAAAGTATTTGTAACAATTTAAAAGAATGAAACAAAAATAAATGATCTGAATTCACTTTTCTTTGTCAGAGAACCTACATTAAGAAAAATAGCTGGGCATTGAAACATTCTTGGAATGAGTGATATGTATTATTTGGCTAAATTGCACATATCAGGGAAAAAGATTGCTAAGGAGGAAGATGCTCACTTCTCATTATTCTTGCAACAATAGACTCAAATGAATAATTTCATGATAGTAGGAGATAGAGACATTGGTTTATCAGAGAAATGCTCTTAATTGGAATTGCTATACCAGGGCAAGCCTCTTCTGAATTGCCTGTGTATTGTTATTGTTAATAAATGTTACAGAGCTGCTTCCCATTTTATATAACCATTCTGTTCTGTCCAAGGCTTTATTGTGTCACGCATTTTGCAAACTTTGTTTGGTTGGTTGTTTCACCAGAGTTTATCAGCTCTGAGTATTAATTCAAGATGTCACCGAGGTATGAATATGTTGGGATATTCTGAAGCCCAGAGGTTGATTCTTTATTAGCTCTTCAGTATTTGATAATTATAATGAAGATCACAAAACTGCAAGATCTAATTAAGTTTGGAACTTTCCAAAATTGACTTTTTTGTAGAGAATTTCATGGTGAATGAATGTGACAATCCAGAAAATTAAAGAAATAGCCTCTTGCATGACTCTTTCATTTTCATCTTCCTATACAGATATAGAGAGTCCTAGGGCAAAACACAGGGTTGAGCAACTTCTCAAATTAAGAACAATTTTGCACATGGCCAGGATTTTAATGTCTATTTCATTCAAAAGAAAAAAAAATAAAGAGCCCCACAAATCTTTGTTCATAATAACCATCCTTATAGGTATAGGTAGCTTAATATTTTGTTTTTATATGTGGCCTTTGTTTCCAGGTTTTATCCATAAATCCACTGAATTAAATGTGTTATGTCACATACCTGATGATTCCACACCCTGAACTATGATTACTGCGAACTGTTTGAGCTACAGTTTCTTCCTATGAAATATGGAGACAATAATACTCCATAGTTCATCGTGTATTAAAAATGTTCTACAGAGGCCTACTTTTCTATATGTTTATGACAATCTCCCCATCTGCTGGGATCTGCTGGGCTGTACTGTTTGTGCTAGAATCCTGTCCTAAGTACCACTCTCATTTTCTGGAAAATGTGTTGCATCTGTGCTGGACTATAGAAATGAGATCATGTGAAACATCTCTGCAAGAATATTTGCTTTTAGGATTAGATATTTCAATAACCATTTAGTTGTATTTACAATCATGGACACAGTTTCAACTGAGAGAATTGACTCATTCACCACATTCCACATAAATTTTGATCATATCTGAACACTATTTTTCCATGTACAATAGCATAGGTTTGACACCTTCATTTTAGAGGTGTGTCCAACAGAGGTGTGTGGTGTACCCTCTACACTTCAACAGTATGATCTAAGTCATACTCTAGTAAACGTTCTGGAAACTGACAATACTCAACTCTAGCAGCCTGGATTTTTTTTTTTTCAGATGTGGTTTGTTTGTGCAATCACTGGGTCTATCTTTCATCACTGGCTCAACTCAGTAGGAACTGAATTCTTTGTGCAAATATCCCTGGACAAGATATGGTGTTACCAGGAATGTCTGCTTGAATAGTTTATCAGATTGTCTTAATGAGAAATAAACTTGAAGAAAATCTTAGACTATGGTACAGAATGTTCAGATTTCTTTTTTATTGTTGATTATGGTGGTACAGCCTAGGGGGGCCTTGTAGTCACCAAAGCAAAGTCACATGCTTAGAAGAAAGTGACATAGTGCTAACCTGATAACTGTTACGATTTCCTTAGATACCCCACTTTTGATTTGCTGCTGACACAATTCTACTATACAGGAATCTAGAGTTCTTTCATCTTGGCTTCTTACTCCATGTTCTGGTTCTGGCTAGATCACTGAGAGTACTTGTTCTGAACTCATGTCAAGGACAATAGAAAGCTTGCTTTGGGGGAGCTTATATTCTATTTATCTGGATTACCTACTTCCCAGCTTATCCTACTTTCCAGGATATTTATGCTGTTGCTACTCTGAAAGAATTGAGATGGGGAGAAGAAGTGTTTCACCATGGTCTTTACACTTCACAGTGTCTGCTCTGCTTTGAGGATCCTTAAATGCTGAAGCAGGCACCATGCCACCAGGCACACCATTTTGATTGTGCCATTGTGATACAGAAGCATAATTCATTCCACCACTTAATACATTAAAAAAATACATCAAACTTTCTTATCTCACTAACCTTTGCCATCAAGTTATTCTATAGATATTTATTGACCTTCTGCAGTATGCCAGACACTGTTACATGGCTTGAGATGAAATCAATGAAAAAATAACCACTAACAGTCCTTGTCTTCAAGGCTCACCTCCTGTGATTGTGTACATACTCATTTAGCTCTTGTAACACCACAGATATACTATGTAGCTCAAAGTTCTTTCCATGCTTTGCCACTCAGCACTGATTTGGGGTGCTAGTAATTTCTTTACACTGCACATGAGAAAGTTCAGGAGGCAAATTGCCAAGAGTTATAATGCAAGTGAATGCTGAATATAAAGGCATAAGCCTACATATGTGGTATATCACATGAAATTGATATACTGTGATGACAAGAATCTAACAAAACCTCCAAATATCAATATCTCTTCAGAACAGATGTAAACACTATCTTATCTCCACACTATTAATTGTGCATGTCAAATATATTTTAATAGATGTGAAGAAGATCTATATAAAATCTTGAAAGTGTCCAGTAGAAAAGAAAGAAAAAAGCACATACCGGGTTTTCAGAAGTATCGGGACATAGAATGCCTAACAGTTATTTTTCTTACAAATCACTTAAAATTATTGAAAATGAGAAGAAAGAAATGTAATGACTTCTATATTTCCAGGATTGCTTAATAATCTGCCAAATTTCAAACCCTATTGACCAAAGAACTGAGAAATAACTGGCCAGCCTGGGATCAGCATTCATGTAGTAAGGCTCTAGGGGAGCAATGTTAATAAGCCAGGCATTTTGAAACACCCATTGGGAACAGAGACTGAAGTCTGAATTTTGCAATTCTTACAGTTTTCATTACTTGAGAAACTCTATTAAAAATCAAAGACGTATTAGGAATAGTTAGAATTGCTGTGAAGTTAACTTTTACTAGTTAACTGGAAATAAGTTTTATAAGAATACAGAAATAATTTGATAACATTTATTGAATTTTCTCTGTGACAATTTCATAAAATGCACTCTGAATACTATCATCTCCACTGTCTCTCATTTCGCTCCCACTCTCCGAAGTTCCCCCTCCCTCCAATTTCCGCTTTGTTTTGCTTTTTGCTCATTGGTCCTTACCACCCTCTATTGAGCTATTTTCTCTACTTATTACCTGGCAACCATGCTGAAACTATTTTTTCTATGAGTCTTGCTTTTCCTGAGAACATATAGTAATCTCAGTCTGGCTTCTTTCCTGTGAAATTCCGGTGTAAACACATCCATGTTCAAATATATTCTTACAACAGATAGAATTTCCTCCTTTTAAAAGATAGAAAAGTATTTCTTAGTTGCTGCATACTAAATTTTCTTCATTCATTAATGGATACTCAGATGACTTCCACACCGTAGTTATAACAATAAAATTTCAAAATTGCTAAAAGAAATGTGGGATATTTTCAAATATAATAAAAGCAGTTGGAGATATCAAAGGACAGATCCACCTCCTCCTGTCTTTATTTTTTTCCCCTAGACAGAGTTTTCTGTGTGATGGTCCTGGCTTTCCTGGAACTTGCTTTGAAGACCTTTGAAGGCTTTGAACTCACAGAGATTCTCTTGCCTCTGCTTTTCAAGTGCTGGGACTAACAGCATGAGCCATGGCTTCTTCTGCCTCCTCTGTCTTTCAATATCTGCCTTAAATACTCTCTTCACTCAGCTAAGGCATGATACCACCACTGCCTGCCTGGAAGCCTGGAACTCCTTCTGTAAACTAAGATGATGTCAAACTCAGATTGGATTAAGGATGTAGGTCACCACCACCATTCTCTGTGCTGGGATTAAAGGTGTGAGTTACTACTGTCTGATCCTCCTAGACTGGCTGTGGGTAGATCCCTCTGATATCTCCGACTGTTTTTATTATATTTTTTTTTTAAAAAAAAAACCCAAAGAAATTTTAAAATTTTCTTACTATGAAAGACAATAATTTGATATAGTTATTCTACAATGGCACATACACAAACTGATTTTTACTGTATAAATATAAGTATTTATAAACAAAGTGAAAAGTAAATAAAATAAACAATTATTTAATCCTCACTGTCTCCATGTCATCAAGACCTATTTTTGGTTATCTTTAAACCCAATAGACAAATGACCAAGTTCTCAATACGTGTTTACCTCTTTATTTTTAATACTTGTTTCACGGCTTCATTCACCTACCCATGCCTTTACCGGTCATTTATCAATTCATAAAAATTGTTGAATGTCCATCATATGCCAGACACTGTGATAAACATAGTGCAAATCTGAATGTTCTCAGGAAATAACACACAAGAGCATCCAAGAGCATAATAGAAATGATGTTGCTAAGAAACGGTGGTGCGCATGGGCTTTGCAGGTCACAGAAATCACAATTTAAACATTCTCTGTAAAATTTATTAGCTGAGTAGCCTTGAGCTCAGGGTTAAGCTTTTGTTTTTGTGAGAGAATAGATTTAATAATCTAACTCAAGGCTTCCTTAACCTTAGAAGATGTTCCACACATGATGGCCATCCATGGATTTGTGTGCATAGAGACAAGGACAAGGAAAGCCGGGGAGAGAAAGGACCAGTTCTTATTTGCAGAGGCCACTCTAGTGAGCTGATATTCAAATTAGAGACTTAGAGAATATGACCTTGGTCATCTAAAGAAGTGTAATAATTTTGATCATGGCCTTAAAAATATGAAAGAGCTTGAAATGATTTATAAGAGAAAACTGAGTAAGGATGTAGGAAGGGAGAGGAAGGGAACAAAGCTGCAGACATGGAATAGGGTTATATTATGAGTTATCCTATTTAAGATGCATATGCTACCTGCAAGACAGTGGAGGAGCACTGAAATAGTCTGAACACCTCACCATAATTAACATTAGCAGAGTTGGTTGAAACAGTTTCAAACAGAAAAGCAAGTATAGTTGTCTGTAATATCTTGATGCTGTTATATCCCAATAACCCATACATCCTCAAACATGTTTGTTCTGTAATACAAATTTATGCTAATGCACTCTTATTTTTACCATAACAATTATAAAGGAAAATTTTTAAAGAACATCACAAATTTGAAATAACTAATATTTTTGGCTGTATTATCTTATGCTGTAATTAACTGTGATCTCACAACATAATATATGTTTTAAAAACCATGGGTATGAGTCCTGATTTCAGAATTGCATAAGTTTAAGACATTCTGACTACCTATCAGATATTATGTGCATTTTATTGTATTCTGTCAAAGTGTGTTTTAGAAATGTGAAAGCTCTGTTTACTTGACTATTATATTCGGAACTAGGATTATTCTCAGTTTATACATTTTTTGGTTCTTGATTTTTATAGGATAAGGAAAGATCTCCTAAAATCAGATAAAAGCTAATCATATTTTATTTACAAAAGACAGTATAGCATAGCACTCTACTTGCTAAGCACTGTGATACTTGGGAAAAATTGGAAACAAATAGTGTTTTGACTCCATAGGAGAACTCTCATTCTTTCTGATGTAGCAGACATGAATGGTGTTTAAATATCAGGTGTGCTGATTACAACACAGAATGGGCTACATGCACAGACCACACAGAAATACAGCTCATTCTAAGTTTAAATTGAAAACAAACAAAGTTATCAGCAGAGGTGTGAGTTTGCTTCCTCTGCTTTCTAGTACATCATGATGTGAGGAGAAGACTCTACCTCACGGTGCCACTGTGAACTCTGTCATGCCTTTCCTTCCATGAATGGTTGAAACCCCTGGAGACATTAAATGAAGTGAAATATTTCATCTCTTAAGTTGTTTTCATCAGGTATTGAGATCACAGTGAGGCAAAAGTAAGTATCATTACACACACCCACACACACCCACCCCCCCCCCACACACACATGCACACACAGACACATACATACACACACACACACACACATACACTCTCTCTCACACACACACTTGTGATAGAATTAGGTGAATTTGATGCTATAACTCAATTTATTATTTTGGATTTTTTAAAATATATTTTTTATTTCAGTTCTTATCATTTTGGTCTATAAGCTATGCATGAATTAATGAAAATTTACTTTCATCTTTGGGTTATTTTAACTTTCTTATTTATGTACTTTCCAGACGTGATAATGTAGCATACATCATGACATAAGTAACGATGAGATGATGTAGTAACATGGCAATGTTATAAACACAACTTTCACAAGGTGACATCAAATATAAAAGAATAAAGTCAAATGTCGTATTTTAAAGATGATTTGTGAGCTTTTCTTGAGGATCTAGGACAGCATGTTATCTATTAAAATATTTGTCAATTAGTATATGATACCATAACAGAATACAGATTTGTTTCAAAATTTTTAAATATAGATATTTTTATTAAGATATTTTATTATGTTGTTTTCATGGTACTCGGTGTTGGAAGAAGACACCATGTCCTTTACTGCTGTCTCCCATATGGTTTGATTTAGGTACAAGGGCATCAGAGTAATACTTGGAAAATGTAGTATTCAGGTTGTTGTTTATTGCATCATGGCCAAAACAACATAGGGAACAAAGGGTTTATTTGTCTTACATTTCTGCACACACTTCGTCATTGAGGAAAGATAGGGCAGGGACCTAGGGATAAGAAATGAAGCAGAGAACATGGACGGCATTCACTTACTGGCTTGCTCCTCATGGCTTGTTCAGTCTGCTTTCTTATGGCACTAAAGACCACCAGCTCAGAGTGGCACTGTCTACAGTGAGTTGGACCCTCCTACATCAACCATCAATGAAGGCAATGTCTCACACTCTTACTCATAGGCCGATTCAATGGCTTAAATTATCAATATTTGAGAGGAAACTAGAGGAAGAAAGGGTAGGTAAAAATCAGAAAAACAGTAAACAAGTTAAAGTTTGTGATTCAGTAAAGGAAAATATTGAATATTATTAGATTTGAACAAAAGATAGAAAAAATATTGAATATTAGATTTGCACAATAACTGTACACTTAAAGTGCAAAAATATATATGCCAAGTATGCTTTAAAACATGCATATGTACACAAAATATAAAGTAAAAACCAGAAAAATTAAAGATTGCAAGAAGGCTCTATGTTCTCAGTCAATGCTTCCTCTACATTGCTGAGAGTGCTCCTGTGCTCATCACATTTATTAGTTCTATCATTAATTCTGATATGCATAGTTCCTGTGTGCCACGGCCAAGGGAAGGGCTTCTGAGAAACCCAGCTTCAGTCTCCAGTCTGGTGCATCCATTTACCACTTAATGTAGAGCAATTTCTTCTCCAGCTAGAGAGTTCAGCCTCTGATCTGGGTTTTCAGCAGTATGCACTGGTTCTTCTTGGTTCTAGGATGGGCACTGTGAATGCTTTCTGATTCTATGACAGGTTTTGAGAGGCTTTCATTGTTCTATGATGGATGCTGGGAGTTCTTTATGGGATTTCTGTGATGGGATCCAGCTCCATAAGCACTTCTTGGAATGCATGGATGCCTTCCCAGAATTCCCACTAGAACTGAATTTTCTATTGTAAAATACATCCATTTTCTTTATAATGGTGAAATTAGTGGTCAGCACAAAATATTCTAAAATTTAAAAACAAAAATCTAGAAAGAAACCTGAAAAGACTGTTTATTATGTTATCCAACCATTGACTTTATAGCTAAATTAAATTATAAAAAAATGAAATAAATCCGCTATGGCTCAATACTTAGAAATGAACTAGTGATATTAACAGCAGAGGAGAGCCACTTATGAGACTGCAGTGGTAAATCAGTATCATGCATTTGCCAAAATGCACAGAACACTATGTGGTTTGGGCAGTAAGGATGAATAAACATTGCTCAGTGGTGCTAGCAAATGTCCAACATAGTACATTGAGAAGAAGCCAAGGGAAAACACGCAACTCTGTTTCCTGCACACCTCCTGCTTCTGTAAATCTGAGACTGTTCTTAAGAATGGTGTTCTCTCAAACAAACACTTCTTTTCACATATGAGTGTCATTGGCCTCTTTAACGAAGCATTAGAAAACTCCTTTGTTTTTGTTCGTTAGTTTTCCAATTTTCAGCTTAATTACTAACTATGATGCCTGTTCAATATTGCTTTACATCTCCTGTCCTAGACTAATTGTTAATAGCAACCCCAATTACACTGAATTCTATATTCCATTCAGATAAAAGATGACATAGTGGGATGGTGGGGTCCTTTTTTTTTTTTTTTTAGTAAAATAGCTTAGAGGATGGCTTATGCACATGTATCCAGGTTTTTACAGTTTTGCCTTAAGAAAAGGGTAGGTTTTCAGCTGGATAATTACTTTTCTGGTAGGCTCAGAAATGACAATATAATTAACAACCTAGAAGAAATCACAGTTTATATTAGGAGGCATGTGGTGTGAACAGAGGTGTGTGTTGGGAAGCATTTAGCTCTTGTTCACTAGGTAAAAAGATTGAAACATTTCTTCTTGACATAAAACATGAATGGAAACTGGCTGTTTCCAGTGGAGCTGCCTTGCCTTTCACTCCTTTCCCTGAATCGCAAGGAGAAGGATTTATATTTAGGCTATGGCTCCATGTTTGCTATGTGGGTTCAGAGGAGCCACTTACTCTTTGTCTGTAGAGTGTGACATATGAGCCAGATGCTCTTTGCTTGAACTTCTGAAATCAAATGATTATATATTGTAAATGTGTAGATAGACAACCTGCATCTCCAAGCACTGAATATGAAGCTGGAAAATAATTGATGTAGGGAGATGGGTTTTCTCAGACCTTAACTGTAAAAGCTTGCACTATGAGATACTGGCTGGCTTCAAACAAACTTTCCCACTGAGAACTGCTAGAAAAATCAGATGAATGCAGTAAACAGCTGTTTGAAGTCATTAGAGAAGCAACCAGTACTTGAGAAGACAGGATTACACAGAAAATGAAACCAACTACCTATGTTTTGCTTATTCCTTTTAGACGTCAGTTTTCTTTGGTGCCCAGGGAAAGGCAGAAAATCTGGGAGAGCTGTGCTAAGAGACAACGAAGCCAAGAGAGCTTGGGGCTATCAAGGCGCTGCAGAAGTCAAATCTGTATTTCAGGGATATCAAAGCAGTCAGGAATTGGTGTACTAATTCCTGGAATGAAGAGAATTGAAAGGAAATTAGTCTCACCTTCAATAATTTCCAGTGTAGGCACATGTTGAATTCTTAAATTATTCAAGGTTAATGAGAGAGGCTAAACAAAGGTATATTTTTAAAATGACATAGATTTGTGGATAGACTCATGGATTCATATATTAATATATAAACAGACAGACAGACAGACAGACAGACAGGCAAACAGGCATTTACACAAGCAAAACATATTTAGGGTGTGCCAAATATGAAACGTTTAGAAAATATCCAAAGTTTGAAATCAGAATCTCTGGAGAGTCGAATTATAGGTCCACGAGGGGAAAAAAGAACAGGAACAGAAACACGAGTACCAAGGCCGAAAAAGCTTCACATTTGCTTGGTATGCTTACACTGTGGCAGAAATCTCAACCTGTGGTCACAATCTTTTTAGGTGTCAAATGGCCCTACACAGGGGTCAGCTAAGACCACTAGAAAACACAAATGCTTACATTATATTTGAAAACAGTCCCAAAACTACAGTTATGAAGTAACAATGAAAATAATTTTGTGGTTGGGGTCACCACAACATGAAGAACTATGTTAAAGGGATCCAGTACTGGGAAGGTTGAGAATCATGTACTAGAACATTCTGTTACCTTGTGGAGTAGAAAGAATAGAAATGTTCTGAGCACTGTCTGAGTTTTCATATAAACCCCAGGATATTCTATAAGAAGATGCATGTCCAGAGATTGCAAAACAATTAAAAGTAGTAATTGTCATAAGCAATCATCATTCAGAGGGTTTGGATTTAACTAATCATAGAAATATTTAAACAGTTGTAAGAAAAGGGAGAAAAAGCTGTAAGGATAATTTGTTTATTTTTACAAATTTATAGTCATATGTGTTTGACCTTCATGTGTAGTAAATATAAAATCCACTTTTAAACCTTTCACCTAGGAAGTCCAGAGATAGGGTATGTTAACACCTTCCACAATGGCAAGATACCAGGGAAAATGACCGTAAAAGAGAAAAGTTTACCTGGGGTCAGTTTCAGACACCTTAGTTTATTCTTAGTGGCTCCATAACCTTGGAGTCTGTCTAGAGTCCAAATCTAATAGTCTGTGGTTGAGAATGGCTGATCACTTCATGGTAACCAGAAAGCATGGGGGAGGAAACGGAACCAGAGCCAGTATTCTACCTGAGAGCTCAACTTTATCATTGGAGATTTAGTTCCCTTTTACAGACAATCTCCTGTAAACCTTCATAGTAGCTGCAAATAGTGTTTCATGTGCACAACTTTCTTCCAAAGGTGATGTCCAGTCAGTTTCTTCTGACCATGAAAGACATTCAAAATCCTAAACCTCCAGGAAGTATGTTCTCAAACTGTTGAGTAAAAATTGGGTTCATTATACAAGGAAACAAATTCTTGATCTAGAATTCAGACAAATAAGAATGTCTTGGCAATTGAAAAACAAACCTATTCAACTCCAAGAACAAAGCATTACAATTCTTATAACAGGAATGATTGAGGAGCACAATCAATAGTTACTGAAAAAGATTTGAATGAACCTAGTGTAAAGTATGTAAAAGAAACAGCACACAAGTATTTAGAGAAACCATGGCAACCATTTCTGGCATGGTAATATTCTGGAAGAAGTATTACAAAAATAGGGAAAAACCCAAAATATAATGTTAGTGATTTCAAGTTCTAAACTGAATGTTTAAATATATAAAAGGAAAGATAGAAAATACCAAATATTTTTTAAAAATAGTCTAAGTTAAATGTGGACTTTCATCTTAGTTTTATTGCTGTGATAAAACATGACCATGAGCAACTTGGGGAGAAAGGAAAGGGGTTGGTTTCTCGTCCACTTTCACATCACAGTCAGGTCAGGAACTCAGGCAAGGCAGAACCCTGGAGGCACGAGCTGCTACAGAAGCCATGGAAGGGTGGAGCTTACTGGCTTACTCCTCAGGGTTTGCTTAACCCAGTTTCTTTCTTTTTTTTCTTCATTTTATTATTTTTTATATGAAAAGTGTCTTGTTAATCCATGTATTCCCCTTCCCTGCTCCCTTCCTTCCCTCCTTCCAATCTCTCCCACTAGTCTCAGCCTCCCCTCCCCATTCACCCATCCCTTCCTCCGAAAGGGCTGGAAGTACCAAGGTGGTTCAGCTCAGCGTGGTACATCCACTCCAGGCAAGTCCAGTTCCTCATCCCAAAGTCAAGACTGGTCAACCTGATTTCTTTTAGTACCCTTAAACACTGGACTATGAGTGGCACCATCCACAGCTAGCTGGACTGTGCAACATCAATCATTAATCAAGAAAATGAACCACAGGTTTGACCACAGGCCAATGTGGTAGTGATATTTCTCAGTTGAGGTCCCCTTTTCTAAAACGACACTAGCACATGTCAAGTTGACATAAAAATCACTCTCACAACATCTGTAAACCAGTTTAAAAATACTACTTAAAAGTTTACTATTTTCGGATTAATTCAAGAATCATCAATAGGACCTTATATGCTAAACAGACTTCTAAATCATTAATAGTAAAATAAATTTAAGATAGCTACAAAACACAGAGCATGATTAAGTGGGAAAAAAGACTTAAGGAGGCTATCATTGTGGAGACAAAAAGTTAGAGATTAAACCTAATTGAGATTCTGAAAGGCATAAAAAAGTGTAATTAAATGGGATGTATTTAGAGGTGGGGTGGAAAACTCCTATGAAGTGAAAGAACACACAAGCTTACCATAGAGTCTTACTCTGTACCAGGAAATCTAGTTGACAGCAAAGACAAAACTGCAACGTGAGATCTGGTTGAAATTACATGGCTACGAAGTAAATAAATATGCAAACAAATAAAGTCCTTTATTTTGTATTCAGAAAAAGAATCTCTCACAGATGGAAAAATCAGTGTTGTGCATAGACTCAGTGTTGTATTAAAACTCTCAAGCATGCATAAACTCATGTAAATATGTATGTGTGCATTCCAGCAAAAAGTGAAAAGCATACAAGTAACCCTGAAGAACAAGATTAACAGTTATCTTACTAGAATTGGGTCAGTTGTGGACATTTAATGCTGACATGGAATGGACAGGTATTTGGAGTTAGCACATTAGAAAACCTCTTCACAAATAAACCAATAAAATCAAGTTTGATTTATGTACAGTGGCTGAAATGAACTTTTGTATGTGTCACACTTGGATAATTGGTTAAATGTGAGCAAATAAACCAATTAGCACCTGGTCTATACTTACACAAAAATAAATAACAACTGAATTAAAATTCTAAATATTAGGTGATGAAAAGTATTGGGAAGGGTTTAATGCCCTCAGAATTCTTAATGCTGCTGGTGAAAATACAATCAGGTACAATAGGAAAATAGTTGATTATCTCTCAAATAGTTCCAGCTATCCTGCAGATACAACATACATATGCACCAGAACAGGGTGCAATCATTTCTTTTGTATAATAATTTGCAAAACCAAAATAGGCAGGGACTAAAAACACCATCAGCCAGAAATGGAATAAATAAGTTTTTCTTTTTACAGAGTCTTGCTATGTAGCCCAGACAGCCCTCAAACTTGTAGCCCTTTGCCTTACCTTTTTGCATACTGGAATTATAGGTGGCACTCCATTATTATAGTGTAAGCAGTTCAGTGAATGCTAGAATCCTGTGTAAAAGAACATATAAAGAAATATGTACAGGAGCTATAGTAATCTAAGAAGCACTTATTGAGGAGGGAACAAAACAAGTCACATGCAGGGCACATAGGACACGATCCTACTTGGATGAAGTACAAAGCCAAATTGGAGGACTCAGATATTATTACATTAGAAGAATGGTGGAGTAAATGGATAAATATGAGCATTAGGTCTCTGATGAAATCAGAATCAAGCCACAAACTGGAAAGAATCACCTACAGTATTCAAAAAACAGAGCTTCAGCAGCAGAGTCCATATAGTTAGAAGGTGCCAGCCTCGTGGATGGCAGAGGTGGTTCAGCAGGCAGAGCTTGGCAAACTGAGTTTGATCCCAGAATTCACATTAGGGAGAAGAGAAGAAATCAACTCCATAAACTTGTTCTGTGACCTCCATACATGCACAATGGCATTTCTCTCAACAGATGCACACATGTACACACACAGACACCCACACATGCACACAAATTATAAGGCAAACAATTTAAAAAATATGCTGATTTTCTATAGATGCTGTAATAACTACCACCAATCAACATCCAGGAATCCAAATTGCTGTCTCACTGCTCTGTGAGTCAGAAATGAATAGAAGTCTACTGATCCCCTGGTCCATATGCACTGAGTCTGTCAGGGATGGAATGGAAGTATCAAGAAATTTTCCTCATCTTGGAATTGGAGGAAACTACAGGAGGTCAGAATAGCCTCTAACACTATCAGTCAGGCACCTACAGAACTGACTTCTGCCAGCTCTTTAGCTGGACTGGCAGCTGAGTCTTTCTTGGCCTCCAAGATAAAGACAAATTAATTGACACTCCCAAGAGACTCAGTGCACTTGTATCAGATCTCTGTCTACTTTCAACATCTTGAATAGTTTATATTGTTTTTATTGAAGTCTGACAGACAGAAGCACTTTTGTGATTACCACTCAAATTGATTGCTTACCTTGGCAAAGGGAGTATATATAAAAGGAAAACTGAAAACCAGTTCTTATCAATAGTTTTAGTGCAAACATCTAGGTAAAATATAGAATGCTAAAATAAAAACAAAATTAAGTGAATAACTTTTAAAGGAATAAATCCTGTGTAACTAAGGTTCATCATAAAATCAGTTATTGCTGTAATATATTGAAAGAACACAGAAAATGGAATAGGACTGGGCTTTCTAAAGAGAGAGATATATGTGCCTACATTGCACCAAAAAACAGTTGAAAGATATTAGAAATAGTGGGAATATTTAATAAGGTGATTGGCTATAAATTAATTTAAAAACTGTTAGCCTTTAGTTTAAAAATGATAACTGAAGTGAAAGAAAATACCATAGTCAAAGGGAAAGAGGAAAGAACACTTAAAATAAACCTGGGAAACTGAGCACAGCCTACAGAAAGCAAGAAAGAAAACCTGTTCTGGCAAATAAACATAACTGAAAAGAGGCCAAGGCAACGTGTCATTTTGTTGGATGACCCAGTCTTGCAAAGATATTAATTTTTTTTGTACATTAATATACAAATCATACTTTTGTTTTATTTTTCATTTTTAGAATCTAAGACATGGGGATACTAAGAGAAAAAGGGACTGTGGGTGGACTAGCTATATCCAACTATAGAAATGTACCCTGAGTGCTGGAGTAATTAATCAGTGTGGTGCTATAGGAGTGGACTGCCCAGCACTGTCTCAGAGGAGGTCTTCTGAAATAGATGCTGGAAATCAGGAGCGAGTTGGTATAGGATGTCGTTGACATTCCAGGTCTTTAGAAATCTCTTCTTTGTAATATGTACTAGCAGGCCAATGAGCTATTTATATGATGTAAGTTTAAATACAGGCAGATCTCCCTCTCTTATTATATCAAAATGAACTCCAATTCAGTAAAACATGTGTTACAAAAAATGAAAATTACAAATATTGGACATGTACTTGAATTAATTGATTTTTATTGTTTGTGTGGTAAAAGTGCTTATAATAGTAAATATAAAACTCATCAAGCATGAACAAAAATGATCTGTAATACACACACACGTAATTGTCATAAAAATGGCAGATAACGTGTGGTTAAATAAAGTCAAAATAAAACCACATGGCACCAAGGGAATTTTCTGACAATGCATGTTGAACAAAAGGATTAAATCTCTTAATATATGGAAACACACATTGAAACCAATGGGATAAAGGTTAACAGTGCAACAGAATAGTGGGCAAAATATGTAAACAACTAATAAAAGGGAAAATATAGTTAACAGCCATATGCCTTAGTTAAGGTTTCTATTGCTATAAAGAGAAGCCATGACTATGGCAAATTTTATAAAGGAAAACATTTAATAGGGTGCCTTACTTACAGAGTTTAGTTTATTATCATCATAGTGGGGCACGGTGATGTGCAGGCAGGCATGGTGCTGGGGTTGAGAGTCTTGTATCTTGATTGGTAGGCACAGGAAGTGAACTGAGACTCTTGGCATGGTTTAAGCATATATGAGGCGTAAACCCCTGCCTCCACAGTGACACTCTGTCTCCTAAGAGTTCTATTCCTTATGAGTTTATGAGGACCAATTTCATTCCAACTACCACATTCCACTCCATGGTCCCCATAACCTTTTAAGGATATCCTAATAGAAAATGCATTTAGTTTAATTTCAAAAGTTCCTGTATGCTATCACAATTTCAATAATGTTTAAAAGACCACAGTTCAAAGTCTCTTATTAGATTCATGTAATCTTTTAATTATAATCCCATATAAAATCAAAATCAAAAAACAGATCACACCCTTCCAACATACAATGGTGCAAGGTACGCATTAACATTTTAAAATGTAGTAAAAGGAGCATAGTGAGGAAATATTGGGCCAAACCCAGCAGGGAAACACCAAACTTTTTATCTCTGTGTCTGATGTCAGAGTGTTCTTCAGATCTGCAACTTCATTCAGTTTTGTTGATTGCAATACACTTCTTTCTCTTGAACTGATTTCACTCCCTGTTAGCAGCTCTCCTCTGCAGACAAACCACAGCTCTGATATCTCTAATAATTTGGGGTCTCCAAGGCAATACAGACTTCACCTTCACAACTTCACACAATGGCCTCTCTAGGCCTCCATTCAGGGACACCCCTGACACATGCCTGGCTTCAGCACCCTTTCTTAGTCTTGGGGGAATATTTCACAATCTCGGTCTTCTATCGTTGACTCTAAATCTAGAACCTTGTGGCCGAAGCTACCAAGTTCTGCTGCTTTCTGGAGCTGGAACATGGACCCCTTGTTCAATTATGTCTTCACATTTTTTTCCCCATTTTTTCATGGTTTCCTTAACTGCCTAAGCTTGGTTGTCCTGAAACAGAATCTGTAGACCAGGCTCAGAAATCCACTAGGCTCTCTCTGTGTTCCTAGTGCTGGACTTAAAGGTGTGTGCTGCCACACCAGACTCTAAGTTTTTCTTCAATTCCTTTTTACAAGTTGGGAACTTAGCTGGGTGGGACCTTGCCCTGAGTCACCACTCCCTTTATTTCATTTATTCATCTGTCTATCTTCTTGAAATCAGGACTTATCTTTATTCAATCTCCTGGTGCCTCTTTTCTCCTCAATTTGTATATTTTGCATGTCTCTTTTCTCAGCTTGCTACTTTTCATTATAAATCTTCATAATAACCACACAACAAAGTCAATACAAGGGTGTTTTGAGATTTTTTCTCTGCCAACAGAATTGATCTGAATGTTTTCACGTTAGTGTCAGGCAGGCTCTTTTGACAAGGACAAAAGGCAGCTACATTATTCACAAAAATATCACAGCAATGATATCTAGGCAACATAATAGTGTTCTCTGAAACCTCTTGAGCCAGCCTCTCACTTTTCAAATCACCCATAACTCCACAGTCTTTAATATCCCTTCTAGTATGGTCCTTTAAGCAGCACTAAAAGAATTCTACTGCTTTCCACTCCACAGTCCCAGAGCCCATATTCCTTCAAACAAATGCACAGTCTGGACTCTCATAGCAATACTCCAGTCCCTAGTACCAACTTCCATCTTTGTGTTCCTATTGCTTTGAAGAGACACCTTGATCATGAAAACTTATTTTAAAAAAATTAATGGGGTGGCTTTCAGTTTAAAAGGTCTAATCCATTATCATTATGGTGGGACATAGAGGTGTGCAAGCAGATTTGGTGTTGGAACCAAGAATATTACATCTTGATTGACAGGAAGTCAGCTGAAGCACTGGGCATGAGACTTGAGAGCCTGCCTCCACAGTGACACTCCCTCCAATAAGGCCAAACCTACTCCAACAAAGCCACACCTCTGAATAGTGCAGTTCTCTATGAGCTTATGGAGCCAATTACTTTCAAACTACCACACCGTATGAATACTCTTAAAAATTAACAAAGTACAATTTAGGATAATTAGTCCTACTTCTTTAACAATCTCATTTGGAAAAATTTAATCAGTCCATGTTCTCATCGGAAAGTGAAATACAGTGTCTGAAGCCCTGTATATGATCACATAATAACATATTTTAGATAAGTAGATGATTTATTTTATTTTCCATTCACATACTCCCAAAGAAATTTAGTGGCTGGTCATTTCTCCATGCAGACTGTACTTATACATTAACAGATATTAATTTAATAAAAATCATTTGATATATGTTGTGTAAATACTAGGGATTCAGCAGAGCTCAATTCAAAGGCTTCAATGTAAGATAACTATAGTTTATCATGTACTGTTGTTGCTCAAAATGATGAAACAGTAATGACCGAGGCTGAGAGAAGGCTTGTGCTGATAGTTACCATCAAACAATAGTGTGGATACTGATGAAGAGGCAAGGGGCTACTGTGAGGAGCATTCATAGACACAAAAAGATTCATGGCAGTGTTCTTTTTATAGACTCAAAAACAAAACATAGGCAGTCATTTGCTTACAGAGCGTCTGGACACACTTCAGTGAGAATCCACCTGTGGGAAGGAGAATGAAGAGAGGAGAGACAGGGCCTGCTAGCTGGCATTACAGAATTTCAGATGACTTATTTTTTTCTGTATTTAAGTTTTTAATAATTCATAAATTTGCCTCAGCTTCTCTTAGAGATATATCTCTTGAAAGGTCTTCTGCTTTTCTGTCCCTAGGAAGACCTGTTGGTGAGGTTCATTGTCTCATGTTCCCCTGTGGGGATGGATTCCTGCCCATTTAAGCAACGCAGCAAGCAGGGAAGGTACCGGCAGTGTTACTAGGGCACCTGGCTTCACACTGAGGCTCACACTCAGTTGTGTGGCAGCCTACCTCAGCTGACACTCATTTTCTTCTCGAAGTTCAATGCTTTATAGCCTTTTGTGCAACCCTCCCCTTACCTGCAGAGTTCTTATTGCAGAAACCATCATTGCTTTTGCTTGGTGTTTGAAGGTGCCTAGTGGAGGAGAGCTATTGTTTACTTTGTTATTCAGAAATGGTCATAAAGTGGCTATTTTAATAATCTACACCTTTTTATTCAGTTCTCGGATGAAATAGGAAGAGTCTATGTCCTTGTCATTTCATTTTGTAAATAAACTCTTTTTTTTCTGGCACCGATTTCCCCTGGCAGCTATGCTGTGGGCACTTGTAATAAAACTTCTTCCTACACAGAAGCCCACAATTCTATAAAGGTTTTGCCATGGCATTATGGAGTTGGATATTCTGCAATGTAGTCATACCTACAAATATGATGGATTGTATTTTAGGCACAATGATTGTTTTCGGTGGGGGAAAAGCCTCCCCAGATGAATTGATACCGGCTCCATGCTGGGTCTTATGCATTAATCATGAAGTAAGTATCATACTTATGCAAATGTGTAGAAGCCCAATTAGGCAGAGAGCACAGAGCCCTGGGAATAATGTTATGGGCTATTGGGCCTTTGAAATATACTCCTTGGCCAAATTTTCAAAAGCAAAGCAGATTTGAGATGCCTTTTTCCTCTTGAAAACAGGTGTACAATTGTCTTCTTACTGCTTGTTTCATGCCTTCAACCTCAAAATAAAGCTTTCTCCCAGTTGGCATGATTTTCCCTCGTTGCTCAACAGGAGCAGTGGAATTCTGAATTCCTGACAAGAAAATAAAATGCTCATTCAAAACCTAGACGTGCCGAGAATATTGAGGATACATCAATATTTGGGTTTTTGCAGCACATTTTGAATGTTTCATATATTCAGTTTTCCTCTGGCTAACTCTGCCATCTCTTATATTTTGTGTGATTAATCAAAACATTCTGGCTTCTCTTTTTCAAAGCCTCTGAATACAAGGCAAATATTGTGAAGAAAACACAGACTTTCTGGAAGACAAGTTACCCCTTTTATATATGATTTCTCATTTTCACAGTTAAGTTTGCTAAGTTAAAACTGCTGATGCCTCACCCCCTGAATCTCGTTTTCACAGTGCACTGCTGCATCCACTGTACTATTTGGAATGGATATCATTATGAGGAGGAATGAGGCAAAATAAAAGAAGACTGGTATTTTCCATTTAAATGAGCATAGGAGGGTCTTTCCAAACCATGGTGTTCATACTGCCAAAGGTTACTTTAGGGCAGCTAGTTGCTTATCACATAAGAAAGTTGACAGTACAGTAGGAAAGACTTAACTTGTCAGATATAACCCTTACCTGTAGCTATATATTTCAACATGGGTGTGGGGCACATTGTTAAATATTTTCTTACTTAACTAGCACTCAGATTCTGAAAAAAACTCAATTTCTAGCATAAAAAGTTCAAGGAAAAACAATGCACTTTTGGAAGCCAAGGCAGGAACTCGAGCCTGCAAGGAGGCAGGAGATGAAACAAAGAGAATGGACAAATGATGCTTACTGTCTTACTCCTCATGGCTTGCTCAGCTCATTTCTTACACAGCTCAGAAACATCAAACATCCAGAGGTAGCACCGGTCACAATGTGACAGACCTTCTCACACATACCAGCAATCAAGAAATTGCTCCCACAGACTTCTACAGGCTAATTTGATGGAGACAATTTTTCATATGGGGTTCCCAGATACATCTTGGTTTGTGCCAAGTTGACAAATACTCACCAGCCCAGGCATTAATCCACTATCTTGGCTTTTAGAATGCCTCTGGGCATATCAGTTGTACTTAGAAGTAATCTGCTTAAAACATGTGCGAAAAGCCCAAACAAACAAAGGTTTCTAATCATAATGTGTATATCAGTCTGCTCAGCCAATGACTGGCTTGTGTTGGCCCAAACCACAGCATGGCCTGAGTTAGTATTGTTGATTATTTTACCTTCTGAATTTTAACAGCATACTCCCTTTCCTCTCTCAGTTGTCTCCCTTTCTCATTCATACACATACTGATAACTTCTCAGAAAGTAGTCAGAACTACTCATTCTGTGAAGAACATAATAAGAAGAATTCTTGAGGTTGGAGAGTTGACTAGGTGGTTAAGACTACTGGCTGCTTTTGCAGAGGACCAACATACAATTTCCAGCACATACATGGTGGATCACAACCACTGTAATTCTGTAAATCCAGTTCCAGGGGATCAAATTCCCTCTCCTGACCTTGACATGTTCCAAGGGCACATGTGGCAAACAGATATACATTAAGGCAAACATTTATACATAAAAATATAAATAAAGAGAAATATTTTAAAAATAAACAGTACCCTCACTGTGATCATTGATTTCAGAAAGAATTCTTGGCCACATCCTTTAATTCAATCTCATTGTTATGAAACTTAAAGAAGCAAATTATAAGTCTCCTCCTCCAATCAAAGAAGGAAATATGTCCACTTTGATACTCTCCCAGATCTTTAGAACCATAGGCAAGGACACAGGTCCTCGAGCATGTGGCAATTCCTGAAACCACAGTAGAGGATGTTGTACCACTCCACAGATGGTGCTAAACCAGCCAGAATAAATTCAAAAGGCAAATGGCTTCAGTGTGCATGACTCCTGGTCTTAACCACCATCTGCTAGATTCTGGCTGATGGAACTTTAAGACCTAATTTACACTGAAGGACGATGATAGTCAACTCAGCCTAAAGGAATACCTCATTAACATCCCCTAACTCACACTCTACACACAAACCTCACCATCCTCAGTTCCGCATTCACTTAAGAGGTCATTGGAAGCTACTGAATAAAACTTTGTTTGCTGAGCTGCTTTGTCTGTCTATATAATCTTTAAACAGAAGAACCCCTTGGCAACATTCTCTATAGCAGTTTCAGTAAAGAAAATCAGTAGAGAAATGGACTTTTTAAGACATGTACTACTGTGGTAGTTTGAATGTAATTGGCCCTCATAAGCTCATAGGAAGTGACACTATTAGGAGGTGTGGCTTTGTTGGAATTGGTATGGCCTTGTTAAAGGAAGTGTGTCACTAAAGAGAGTGCTTTGAGGTCTTATATATACTCAAGCCATGCCCAGTGCTTTAGACTTCTTCCAGTGGTTCGCAGATCAAGATGTAGTTCCTTCTCTGCTCTCAGCTCCTTCTCCAGCAGCATGTCTGCCTGCATGCCACAGTGTCCCACCATGATGATAATGGACTAAACCTCTGAAACTGTAAACCATCCATTACATGTTTCCCTTTTTGAGAGACACTGTGGCCATGGTGTCTCTTCACAACAATAGAAACCCTAGCTAAGATAACTACATTTCCTAAGTTTTAAGCTGTTCTAAGGGGATAGAGAGAGGGCTTGGTAGGTAAGAACACTGGATGTGCAACCTTGAGAACCTGAGTTCAAAAACTCCACACCAAAGTAAAAAAATAAAAAATAAAGTGTTAAAAATGGCCTCAACTATATCTACAGCCCTAGTGCTCTCTAAGTCGTGAGGAGGAACAGAAGGATGTATGGATTTTCTTGGCTACTGTATTAAGTCCAGGCACAGTGAGAGACTCTTAGGAGGACAATGTAAAGTATGATGAAGCAGATCTTTTAATATGTTTTTCTGACCTCTAAGTATGCATAAACCTTCACCCACACATACATGTGCTAGCAACATGCACTTATATACCACAACACATATGCTAAATAAGTAAATAAATAAAATAATTTGTGATAGGCAGAGGATGTTAGACACATACCTAGTCCAAACAGAACCTGGACACGAGAGCTCTATACACGAGATGTATAAATCTCCCCTGTCCTATGGTATTATCCTATCTGAATCCAGAAACTTGAAACCAGAAATAAGACATATCATTCCAGAAAGACATCACAGTCTATAGTAATAACAATAATCATTGGCCACTGATTTTAAAAAGGGTAGTATTTATTACGAGGCTTATAGGGAAACAATGATATAAGAGATCAAACAGTTGTGCAGTTCCTGGAAACCTGGACTGGTCCATGCAGCTGAAGCTAATTGGGCCAGGTACTTCATCCAAGAGCATGAGTGAAAAACAGGAAGGGAGGGGTGAATTTGCACCTGTTCTGAAACTAGCCTTCTAACCACATCCCAATACTGTGTGTCCAAGGCCTAAAGGCCAGGGATCTAGGTTAATGTGGTAGTGCCTGCTCTTCACTACAAGATTCAAATTGTAAGTTACTTTATTCAGGCGTTATCTGTTTCCATAGCAAACAACAAAGCTTCCACTAAAGAAGAAAATAAGAGGGAAGATTGCAATTTCATCTTGAAGATTCTTGAATAGAAATTTAGTAAAACTCAATACCTTGAAGATTTCTTTAGAAGCAGATCCTTTGTGTTGGGTTTCTGCTTGTGTGTTTGCTTCCTTCCTGTTGTTTTTGATGTCTGTATTCACTGTGTAAGATGAGTATCTCCAATATGATCAAAGGAGCAGAGTGATGTTGGCAACGGAGAGATAAGAATCTCATCCTTCAAAGCCTGTACTGTTGTGTGGTGAGAAGGGAGTGTGAGAGTTCATCTTGATAGCTGATGTGGCAGGGTTCAGAATCAGCCAGGAGACAAACTTCTGGGCAAACCTGTGAGGGAGTCTCCAGAGAAGTTTAGCTGAGGTGAGTAGACCCACCCTGAATGTAGGTGGTATGCTTGTATGGTCTAGAGTGTTGTGTGGAAATTTCTTCTGAGATTAAACTTTTGTCTTGGAGAGAAGCTCAATTAGACAGCATATTTTAAAGGATGGTGAAGCCTTCCATTTTGCATGGAAACTTCTTAAACTCAGAAAGTAAACAACTCAAAGGCTTTCAAAGCCTCTGAAACTGACTAGAACCACTGTGCTCTTTCCTCCCCAAGTTGATAAGGACAGAAAAGACATGCTTAGACAAACTGACATGCCTAGGAAAGGGTAAGACCCAATGAGCTGCTGAAGGAGAGACCAGCTGAACTACCTGAAAGAGGCTGATACCTTCTAAGCTGTCTGAAAGTCTTCTACCTGTTTATCTGCCTTCTGGTTGTGAAGTATGCTCTAGGTTTTCAGCTTTTCTGACTTGTCACACATGCTGGGGTGAGCTATTGTCAATGACGTACCTGTTTTGGAGTGATTCCTCCTCCTGTAAGGAACCTCAAGAGATCTTACTGGTTCACTGTGTTGGACTTTGATGGCACCTTTATTTTGGTTTGTCATTGGTTCCCTACCTGCAATGAGCAGACCTTTGTTCATATCTCTACCCACAGCAGGGGATCTCAGACTAAGTGATAAGGGGAGAGTGAGCTAAGCATGAGTAGTCATCACTCTGATTTCTGACCTTATATGAAGTGTGACCAGTCATTTCTTGTTCCTGTTGCTGGACCTTTTCATTTAGTCTACTGTACCCTAAGACTGTGAGACAAAATAAATCATTCTTCCCTAAGCTGCTTTGGTTAGATATTTTGTCATAGCCATGAGAAAATTATTTGTCTTAGTTGCCTATCTGTTGCTGTGGTAAGACACTGTGGCCATGGCAATTTATAGAAGGAAGTTCATTGCAGGCTTACAGATTCTGATGATCATAACAGTAGTGAGCATAGCAGCAGTCAGGAGAGTCCTGAAGCAGGAGCTGAGAGCTTGCATTTCTAAGCATGAGGCAGGGAGAAAAAGAAGTAACTGGGAGTAGTATGGGCTTTTGATACCACAAAGCCTGCCTCCTGGTCCCACACCACCTCCACCAAGGCCACACCTCTTAATCCTTTCCAAACAGTTCCACCAACTGGGGACCAAGTACGCAAACAGATGACACCACAGGCACAATTCTCATTCATACAACCACCGGATAGCATTAAACAGAACAACATTTTCTAGGAGGAGTGGTGGGCTTTGCCATACTGAACTGTGAAGACTGAAGGAAAAGAAGGCCTGATTTCTTAGATACTTGCTACAGTCTGGATATGGTTTTTAATGTGTTCTCCAAAGTCCATTTGGAAAAGAAGTGTTTATCATGAGTGATTAGGAGGGGAGTTACATTTGCTTAAGGTGTTTAGAGGTGAGGCATCTGGAAGATGATTGGGATTAAATAAGGCTATGACTGAAGGGTCTCATGAGTACATTCTGGAGGTGTTCTACAAAGAGACGGAAAGAAGAGAAGGAACATATATGTTCATACACTCCCAGCTTCCTGATGGCAGGCACTTTGAGCTAAGACTCTGTCAGGTCATCAACAGATATGAGCACTGGGCCTGATATGACCATACACATCCTCTCTCACGTGTCTCACATACACATAATAACAGAAAATGGGCATAAAGAGAACTCCTCCATTTTATATGACCCATTGTACCTTGTGTCAAATAAGTTATCCTATGATCTAGGGAATTTTCTGAGCTCCTCAGTTTCAAAAGTACTTTGTTAGCGTGACACTTGTCATTTCCTATTCTCTCAGAAGTGTCCTGTGAGATATGTAGAAGAAATATGGCATGATATCATGTGACAACATTGGATTCACTACCTCTGACTTTTATTACTAGGATGTTAATGAAATGTGCAAAAATATAGGACCATGCTCATGTTCTCACTAATTATTGTAGCTTAGAAAATTCAATTGTGTCATTAATCTGTGCCCCATGTTACTATGTAGTGGCTTGTTTCTATTTTAATCTATTAGTAAATGTATAGTCTTAAATTTTCTTTGTTTTAATTTCAAATGTAGAAAGTACTCATGGATATATGTAACAAACACACATATCTTTGCAATTTATAGTTCTGACCAAAGTGAAGGGATTCTGAAGTTAAAAACCCACAACAAAACAAAAAATAAAAATAAAAACCAGTATAGAAAGGCTCTGCAGTAGAACAGAGTAGTGTAAGGCTGAGCTGGGAGGAGAATGTAAGCCTTTAGCTGCAATGATCCATAAACCACCAGGGACTTGCAGATTAAATATAGGTGGACCTTTCTTTACAGAAACACAATATGTTAAGATTAGACTTCACAAGGAAGACAATGAGGTTATGAAATTTAAATTATAAAAAAGAGTTTTATAAGGTTATTTTAATCACATAGCACTTTAAGAATGTTTAAAGTATGACCAGTTTTTAAAACCACAAGTGTATTTTCAACTTCTCAGGGCACATGTGGTGCAGCTTGGTGAGCACAGTGGCCTTAATCCTAGATGGAGTTAACATTGCCCTCTTTAGATATGAAGAAATAATAGTTGTTTAATTGGGTTTTAAAGGCAGTGAAGGTGAGAAGTCTATATTTAGCATTAAGAAATTTAAAACCCAGAGTAGGAAATAAGGAAAATTTAAAATGTGCCTGGGTCTAGAAAAATGAGGATTAACATCATTTTTAGAACCAATTGATTTTTAGTGTGAGTTGGATTTTTTTTTTTTTTGTAAAGGTAAGAAAATGAAAGAATTATCCTGTAAGAAACTAGATTAATTTTTAGATTTGCAGCACAGTGATGCTATTTTAGGCTATTTCAGAAAATTAGAGTAAGGAAACTCAAAATTGAAATTGGTTTGAAGGAAACCAAAGATTAAGCAATAGAAGCACAACGGTAAATCAGGAAGTGGTACAGGAGCTGTTCTATGTGGATTTAACAGATAGTGTGGTCAAGAAATGTAAGACTGAAATGCAGTAGCAAAGTGCTCACAACTGTCCTAAGAATAGCAAATACACTTGCAATTGCCTACTGAGTTAGTAACAAAACACTTCTATTGTGTGTGTAGTTGGTGGGAGTCTCCATGCCCCAGTAATCACACCCTGCAGCACACAGGACTTTGTGGTCCTGATGAACCTGGAAGATGGTCTCTTCTGAAGAGGAAGCTGGGCTGGGGGAGCCTGGAGATTGAGTAAGTCTTGCCTTTGAAGAAAGAAAGACACTGTTATAAGTCCCTTACTCTCAGCATGAAGTTGCCATCTACACAGACCAGCAGCAGCTGTTCCCGGGAGTGTGATGATTGAGTTGTTACTTAACAAGCAAAGTCTACTCATTCTGACATTTTACTATCAGCCTTTTGGATCAAGCGATATTTGACTGCCTTTCAGATTTACTATTGGATGATATTTACTTTTCCACAATGATCTTACTTGCCGAACTAATTTTTCTCAAAATTTCAAAATGTCATCATCTTTTAGCCAGAGGATAGAGAACAGCCTCCTTCATAAAAGAAAATGTTCACAGATTTTAACATTTTCTCAACACAAAAAGATACATTAAAAAATATCTGACCCTCTTCTTCATAGGCATGGTCACAGCTTCAATTTATATTTTAATTTAATGTGTTATACACAAACTTGGGTGTGGCTTTGAGCTATGGTAATTCCAGTTTTTAAAACATTTTTGTGAATTTATGCATGAGTAAACTATTTTTTACATTATTTCCATTGTTCCCTCTCCTCCTTCAGTGCCTTCCTTCCTACCCTATTTCTTAACCTCTTCTACAATGATATTGTTGAATATATCTACATAAAACTGCTGAATTTATTTATTACTGCTAGCATGTAGATGTGTTTAGGGTAGACCACTCGGGTTTGGTAAACTATCACGAGTCTGGGGAGATTTGAATAAATATCTACTCACTCCTGAAAGGAGACCAAGAATAGATCAAAGTAAAGATATCAAACCGCAGCTTGGTGAACAAATGAGTTTTATTGGGATTACTTATAGATCACAAATAACCCAAAGAGAGCTGTGTTACAAAAACACCATTCCCTAGTATGGATGAAGAAGCCGGAAGCCAGGAGGATTCTTCACAAGCTTGTATCTCTTTAACCGAGTGGTGAGTCTTTCCCAGGTCACTCTGCTCCCTCTGTGTTCTCCAGGTGTCCCAGCTTGTCTGAGAGTCTCTCAGCAGTTACTAATGATTATACTCATGTGCAAAGGAGAAAACTAGCTTTGTGGTTGGTTCTGAGCCCAAGTATTTGTAGTTGTATACTCCTTGCGATTAATGAGCTTCCCCTCAGCTTGGCATGTCTTACCTCTCTTTAGAATATCGTGCGTCTTATTTAATGAGCTTCCCTCTAAGATGGACAGTTTCATCTCGGAGAAAATTGCTACAGAACAGAGTCTGAGTCCCGAAGGAAAAAGAAACCCCACCCTTTCCCCCTCTCCCAGTAGTCCTTTATCTAGGGGTCTGGCTTTGTAAAATTTCCCTCATCTCCCTTGGCTTGACAATCAATGTGGTCATTATGCAGGTCTTGCCTAAGCAACCATATTGTTGATATTTCTTAAGGGCAGTATCCTTGCCATATCTAGAAAATGTTTCCTCACAGCATGCATCCTGTTCTAGTGGCTCTTAGAATCTCCCCACCCCCTCTACTTCAATGGAGACTTAAGTATGTGGGTTGTGTTGCAGATGCCCTGAGACTGGGTACCTCATAGTTACTTATTCTCTTCAGTTTGAACAGTTGTAGATCTCAGTAGAAGCCTCAATTTGCTGCAAAAGGAAATTCTGTGATGAAGGGCAAGAGCTTCATTTATCTGTGGGTATAACAATATGTTGAGCAGCTGTATCAATTTCAGAAAACGGTAGGGATAGTTTCTCCCCCAGGCTCTGTGACCTCTCTAGCCATGAGTATTTTTTGGCTTACTCTACAGTATGTTCTCAAATATAAGGCTTGGAGCTAGGACCCTTTACAGGGCTTAGTGAAACATCTTGTAACCCCAGAACTTTGAAGGGAGAAGTCAGGAGAATAAAGGTTAACACTTGCTCTTGATAACAGAATAAGTTTGAGGCCACCCTGGGCTACTTAAACTCCTGCTTCAAAATGTAATCAAGTGTTAGGAAAATTCTTTTCTAGGTGAGGAGATATGGAGGAAGTAAGCATTATTTACCTTCTCTGAAGATTTCTTTGGACAAACCAAGGTATGGCTCCTCAGAAGTTCACTGTGGGAAATGATTGAGTTTATTTGACTTTCTTATATAGCAGGGGTGAGGTGTTGTCTCTAGAGGTTTAAATGCTCCTTCCCAACAGGCCACACTTGAAAAGCCTTTCCCAGCAGAGATGAGGGCTTCCTGGAAGCTACATAGCTAGAGCTACTGCTCTAGTCTTTCCTAGCCTATGCTTATACGCTAGACCCATCTCCAGGCGACCTGCAGAGTTGCCATTTGGTAGGGAGCAGTTGGATATTCAGGAGTGTGTGTGAACATTGAATAAGCACAGCTGGGACAATCCTTTGAAAGGGGGCACAGTTGCTTGCATCAAAGGACAGTCATGACAGCAAGCAAACACTGCCCAATGGCCATTTCTCCCTTCTTGCAAACTTACTCAAGAATTGAGATAGTAGATCATGAGTTATTGAATTTGATAGCTAAATTTGAAAAAGTCCTAAGCCCTATATTTTCTTTCAAAATTTTCTTGTCTTTGAAAGTAACCTTCTATCTTGCTTGCTTGGTTTCTGAAGAGGATGACTGTAGCGTTTACTTAACTATTTCAGGCATTCCCTGCTGGATTTGACAAAATCTTTAGCCCAAGAACTTTACAGTACTCAGTGGAGTAAGTAAAGAATAAATAAAAAAGAAATTACTGGAACCAAGAATATAGAAATTAATAAAACAAACAAAATCCCCAAAAGAGTCAGCATCGAAGTTTATGAGGATACAAATCTGCCTTTTTGTTGGGGTGTGTCTTAAGGTAGCTTTATTAACTCTTCTTTAAGATATCATTTTTTGATAAATCATAACTGTATGTATTCATGGGGTAAAAATGCCAGGATTTTAATCATTGTGGATTGAGTATTCAGATAATTAACATTTATATCACTTCACATCCTCATTTGTCCATGTGATCACTATAGTTATAATTCATAAATAGTGATTTTTAAATATACAGTTTTATTGATTATAGTTGCTTTGCTCTGTGGCAGAACAGCAGAATCTATTTCTTCTACCTAAGTGTAATTTTGTGTCTTTTGACCAAACTTCTCTTTTTCCATCATACCCCTATAGGGAGATTGTGTTGCTTCATTGTAAATAATTGCCCACCCACTGGTTTAATAAAAGTGCTGATTGGCCAAAGGCAGGCAGGAAGTGTGGACGGGGCTACCAGTCAAAGAAATCTCTGAGAACAGGAAGCCAGAGCAGAACGTCAGAGAGAAGCCAGAAGAAGCAGAGGACAACTATGCTGCTCTAAGAAAAGGTACCCAGCCGCATGGCAGAACAAGAAAAGAGACATGGGTTAGTTTAAGGGTAAAGAGCTAGCAAGTGATATGCCTGGGCCATAGGCTGATCAGCCTAAAACTATCATATGCATCTGTGTGTCTCTGCAGGACTGTGGGACTGTGGGACTGTGGGACGGTGGGTCTGTGGGTCCTAAACCTTGAGGCTAGGCCCGAAAGTCCAGGCCAGAAACCTCATACTACATACCCCAGATTCTGGTAATTACCATTCTACTAGGTAGCTAGTTCAAATCCCCAGATTCTATGCCTAACTGAAATCACTGTGCCATCTGGCTTTCTGAGGGGTATTCTTTTTGCTATTGTAAATTCTGTGAGGATGAAGATGAGCTTTGTTCAACAAGGACACGCTTTTGTTTGTCCAAATAAGAACAGGGCTTTGTTATGTATATGCAATTACCTGGTAGAGGTTCAGTAAATATTTGATGAATATATAAAGAAACTAATGGCCCCCAAAGCACAAAGTTCATCTTCCGCAATCCGGGGGAGTAGAGAGAGATTATCTATGGGGTCCCAGAAAGAAAGGAAGACTTTTTCTTTTAAATCAGAAGATCTATGCCACAGAACTCTTGGACTGGGGAAGCCTACTTATTAATTATCAGAGAGAATTAATTAATTAAATGAAATTAAATTTTATCAAAATAAAGTAATCAAAATATTAAAAGATAATTTGCAGTATTTATGCTTATTTATTTATTTATATTTTCCAAGTGTTGAGAATGGAACCCAGAGCCTTAAACATGCTGCAAGTGCTTCATTGCTAATTAGTGTATACCATCAGGCCTTGTAGTGCATATTTATATGAGATTTCTTTTCCTTTTTTAAATTATTTTATTTTATTTTGGGGTAGGGGAAGGGTGCAAGGGCAGAGGGCAGATACAAAAAGACAGAGATGAATGGGATTGGAGTGAATGATGTGAAATCCACAAAGAATCAACAAAAAATTTTAAAAAATGCAATTTGATGCTGAGTTGTGTGACTCTTCCTGGGTAAGTTCTTACTCTCTTCATACAGGTAACAGTGACAGATTGAAACAAGTATACAACCAAAATCCAACTTGGTGACCTGATACATTTTATTGTGGTTACTTCAATAAACAGAAATGACTCAAAGACACAGCAGCATGGGTGATGGCTAATAAATGATAGGAACCTGGAGCATGTTGCACAATCCATAGGCATCTCAGTAGTTGAAGAGTCTTTTGCAGGCAGCTCAGGTGGTCTGAACTTCTAGGTAGTTCATCCTGTCTGAAATTATGCCAGAAATATTATAAGTGTTAGCATTTCGGGCATCACCAGGCCTGCCCCCTAGGGCCCACAGCTTTAATCACTAAGAACATTCTCTGGAGCATGCGTTGTCAGAATTCAGGCAGATACCTAGACAGCCCAGTGTCTATACAGTCTGTATGCATGCACTATGTGGCTGTGTAGTCCCTTGCCACATGTACTAACCCTCTTTTAAAAGTGAGCTCCACCTGTTCCTCCTCCTCCTCCCCCCTTCCTAGAAGTCAGTATCTATACCCTCCCCCTTCCTTTTTTTCTAATAAAACCTGCATATAAATTTATTGTAAGGTGTGATTCGTCCTGGCAGCTGTGAAACTACAGCAATATGGACGGAAAATAAAGAGGCAATAATCCGTATTTATGGAGACTTTGGGAGGTAGGATGAAGAGAGAAAATCACAAATATAACAAGAAAGAAAATTATGCAGTAGTAGGGGCACCAGGATGGACTTTATGGGGCAGATAACATTAAACAAGGATGAGAATAAGTGAAGGTGTGACCCATGTTCATATTATAGAGTATTTTCAGTAGAGATAAGAATCAGGAGTGCTACCCTGGGTTAGCTAGGTGTCTATTAAGGACAGGGCCAGTGTAGTTGTATCAAAGTTTCCAAGGCTGCATTTAACTAGATAGTATGCTCTAAGGGAGCAGGGAGAACCCAATGGTTAAAGGTTTTCCTGGGTCCTTGAAAAATCCTTTAGGAGATGTGGAAATTCTCGGAAGCACCTAAAATGAGCATATAAGGCCCTGACTTAACAGTTGCTTGATACACAGGTTGAGATTCTGAAAGAAAAAAAAAGGATGGTAAATAAGTCATTGCATAATCAAGGTGGGAGATGATGCTGAACAGATTAGAGTCATAGGGTTGAAAATTTTAGGCATGGACATATTGTGGATGCAGTCTGGAGCTAGAAGCAGCTGAATTTGAACTGGTCTCAGTGAAAGGCAAAGCCTGAATAGGGTTCTAAGACTTTGAAGATGAACAAAAGGAAGGGTGTAGTTAGGAGTTTGTTCAGATTTGGTATGGTTTTTATTTACCCAGTTATTTGGAAGCAGATTTCTATGGATGCACATTGGAAGAGAGCAGAAGGCAGTGGATAGCAGGAGATGCTCAAAGGTGTTTCTATGTAGCTTTATTGTTATGATTAATAGAGGAGGTTATGATAACAGGGAAGGTTTAATAGCAGAGAAGGGAAGAGAAAAAGGAAGGAGAAAGGAAAAGGAGAGGGAGATGGGGAAGCTCTCAGGTGAAACAATGACGGGGAGAGAGAGAGAGAGAGAGAGAGAGAGAGAGAGAGAGAGAGAGAGAGAGAGAGAGAGAGAGAGAGAGAGAGAGAGAGAGAGAGAGAGATATTAAGAAGCAGGAATCTTCCTTTAAATGGGGCTTGACATCAGACCTCAGAGGAGGGTGTGACTTTAGAGGCTAACAGGTGTGGTGGTGACAAACTTGTTTTTACTTGACACCCAGAAAGACACAGAGGAAGCAGTGATGACCTATTGCCATTAATGAGTTTTCCTTCATCAGTAAGCATCTAAGTGTGTGAAAATCACTGGATCTTTCTTCGTTTCTCCAGAAGGAATTTATAATGAGCTCTGATGAGAAAAGAGACTATAATGAAAGATAGCCATTTAATAGCTTATCCATCAATGGGATGTGATTTATTTGTATTACCCAAGCTTTCTTTTATTGCTAATTGATAGACTTACTAAATCTTTCTCACAGTGTAACTCTTTCAGTTATTTGCATGGGTACTACTCTCAAATAAATAGACCTTGTGAGAGAGCCTGCTCATGGGCAGGCTGATGTAGTCCTTGATAAAATATAAATAATACAAAGACACTGATGCAAGATCTTCTGCAGTGTAGATTATATTTATAAATTGTGAGGTGCTGTGTGAGCTTTCCAAGGTACTAGCTGTGGAAGTGGAATTCACCCTTTCATTTAAGATGCAAACATATTTATCTTGAAATGTCATCCAAGGACCCCTATCTGGACATAGACAGGTCCCCCTAACTTTGTTGTTGCACAAATAAAGGAAACTCAGGGGTAGATCTCTGGGGAAAACGGAGATAATAGAGAGAATAAACACAACAGTCAGATCTCACCCAATTGTCTTCCACGATCCTAAGCCTCACTCTTCCTGGCTTCTTGTGCCTGCTCTGTCTTTCTATGCGGGCCTTAAATACTTTCTTTGCACAGTTAAGGCATGGCACCACCACTGCCTGAAACTCCTCCTGTAAACTAAGATGACCTCAAACTCTGATTTGATTAAGGTCTTAGGTCACCACTCCCAGGATATTCCCTGTGCTGGGATTAAAGGTGTGAGTTACCACTGTGTGATCCTCCTAGACTGACGGTGGGTAGATCTCTCTGATATCTCCAAATGTTTTTTAATATGTTTGAAAATATCCCCACACTTTGTATTGGAAGAAAATAGAAAAGCAAAACCTCCCAAGAGTAAATAGAATTGTATTGTTGAGAACAGCTGGAATGTAAACTTTCAATGAATGTTACTATTGTCTATCCCATGCTGTAAAAATGTCTTTAGTAAAAATGGGAAGCCAGGAGTTCAGTTGTGGGAAGCTCATCCATGGAGGACAGAAACGATCCTCAATTGACTTCCTCAGCTTGCTCAGGCTGTTTCTGCTGAATGACTAACTATAAGCACCTGCTTGGATTCTGATGCTATTCATTCTTTATCTTGGAAACCACACTTGAAAGGACACCTTGTCTACTCAGAACTTACTTGGTCAGGAACGCCAACTGATGGCCTAACTGAGCTTTTCCAGTCAACTTCTGTTGGATGTTCTAAGGCCCTAAATTGTTGATATAATCTTCAGTTTGGTCTCTCAAACTAGCTACTCTAGTTATCTCTGGTGGATTTTGTAAAAACATGACTTGATGGTGATTTATATCTATTTACTGTTTCTATCTGCTTTTTCTTCCTTCTTCTTTCTCTTCTCTGTTATACTTAATGAATTTATTCATTAAAAACTGAAAAACTAAAAGCACAGATATGGTAGATTATTGTTTTTACAATTCATAACACCATACCAAACTTGGTCTGTGAGGTCAGCCCATGAGAGGTGTCACTGACATTGGTAGTGTCATTGATAGTCTATCTTTTATAGAACACAGTATTTAACACAGCTCTCATTTGTGATTATGTTTCATCATTGCTTTACATGTCAGTCTTTGGAGTAATTAACTGAATGTCCTAGGTCAAATAAGAAGCTCAGCTTCAAGCTGACTGCCTCTCCATGTCTAGCTAACCAACATAGAATAACAGGTAGCGAGTGGCATTGGAAAGCATGATGCTAATAGATTACTAGGTGAAGAATATAGATGGACTTTAATTCTGAACTTGGTTGTCTCAGATGGCTGGCAAAGGAGAGGAAGGAGCCTACTATGTATTTTCTTGAGAATGGTTCTCACTTTGCCTTGGAAAATTCTGAAATTCATATTCAAAATGATTTAGAAAATCCAAGTCTCTGAAGCCATTAAAGAGCTATCAACAAAGAAAAAGGGGTAGGGAGATAAAAGAAACTTGAACTTAAGTGGAGAGTTATCTTAGTTCTTACTGTTGAGGTATTTTTGTAATATAGACTTCCTGTATTTCCATTTAGGAACCTAGATGATAGGCTCCAAAATATACTAACAGCATATTGTCTTAATTTTATTTCATTGAAAAATCTTTAAAAGATTTATTTTACATGTATGTATGTGTATGTTTTGGTGTTATATATGTGAGTGTGTTTCAGGTGTCTATAGAGGCTATCAGAGGCTGTCTATAGTTACACACAATTGTGAATTGTGCGGTATGGGCACTCTGAGCTGAATCCCAGTCCTTTTTAAAGTAAGTAAATGCTGTTAATGACTAAGTCATTATCTAGCCTCTCACCTTATTTTTTTTTAAATAAATTTAATACTCTCCTAAACTAGCACATAGCCCAAAGAAGGCATAAAAAATGATATTTTGCAAAAGTATCATGGAAAATAAGAGCACATTGTGCTAGTAAAGGGGCTGAAGAGACAGAGAGCAGGAAATGAAGGGCAAAGAGACAATGCTAAAAATATTAGAACCACAGTGAAGAACAGAGGCTAGTGAAACCCCTTATCAACGCACAAAGTGCAATCTTTACTCATAGTTAAAAACGTAAAACATTAGGTAATTATAAGAAATCTATACCCATAGAAAGTCAGGGAATTTATTATCAACATCTTTGTAGTTCTTTCATTGTTCCTTATCTTCAAATATGAGATAAGCAGAATATATACTTTGGTACTCAATTCAAGCCTCTTAGGTGGTGAGTACTGAGAGATGCTTCAGTAGCTAAAGCATTTTCTATGCAAACATGAACAACTGAGTTGGTTATCCAAAACCCATGCAAAATGGTGCACTTGGCAGTGAGTCCTTGAAAATCAGTACTCTGGAAGCTGAAACAAGAAGAGCCCTGAAACTCCTAGGCTAGCTAGTATAACCAAATTGGTGAGTTGCAGATTCAATGAGAAAGTCTATCTAATATGGATAAAAATGGAGGGAGACATTTAGTTTCCACATGCATGCATATGTACGCACAAGAGAACGTATAAACATACATACAACCACAGTGAAAATTCCAGGTGAACATACTGAATCCCTTTATACATCCCTTTAAACACAATCATGTATCACTTAAGAAGAGGTGCTGATGTCTGAGAAATCTCTCCTTAAGGCAATTTCATCTTTGTACAAACCTAGATGACATAGGTCAATCACTGTACATGCTTTTTTAATGCTACCATGAAATGTAACAAACACAAACAATATGAAGCTGCTGGTGGTGAAGCACAGTATATTGCTTTTTGCAAATAAGACCTTTTTTAAAGTTAAGCATAAGAACGTATTATAAAGAGAGATAAAAAGGAAATGATTCAGCCACATAGTTGCTTGCGTATTATTAGCATTATTACATCATTAATATTCCACATAGTTGCATGTGTTACTCTTTATACAAAAAGCAGCATAGTAGGTCTATTTATTTCACAAAACACAGAAGTGAACCTTGTGAAAAGGCCATGATGCAGTAAGTATTTGGAATTTTAGTTGGACTTTTCAACTCCTTTGCAAGTTTTTATTGTCATGGTGATGTACATTATCTGTCATTGGCTGAAATATTAGTGTACAGGGCATGGTTGTATACTTATTTCTTGCCCCTCATATTCACAGCTTAGAATGTGACTACAGTTAATTTAATCTTCCTTTAAAAAACTCTCTACATCGTATAATTAAATTATCTTGTATGTGGGTAATTATCTAGATAATAGACAATGATTTCCAGCAATATTTTGGCTCTAATCTCATTTTACATAGTACTTTTTTTAAAAAAAGTGCTTTTATACCTTGTCCAAAAAATAATAACACAGCCCTCTTTGTAACTATGAGCAAATAGAAAGATGTGTTCTGATATGCTGCCCTTTCCATTCTTTCAGAATCTGACGTCTAGGTGACCACTTATTGGGGCCCAGGAAACCATGTAGAAAAAAAAGACAGTCATCTATTTAATATATTTATATACCATAATTTTTTTTAAAAAAAAAACTTGTACTGTATTTTTTCTCATTAAAAAATACCCCTTTAACTGTCATCTACATTTGGAGGGTTTAGTTCCTTTCCAAAAAGATTCTTCAGCAGTTATTTCAGAGTTAGTGAGCTCCCAATAGCCAGGATCAGCCATCTCTGTGGGTCTTCTATTCATGATTCTGATCCCTTTGCTCATATACTCTCTCAACTCTCTCTCTTCAGCTGGACCTGGAGCTTGACACAATGCTTAGCTGTGGATCTTGGCCTCTGCCTTTATCAGTTGCTGGATGAAGGTTCTATAATGACAATTAGGGTGCTCATTCATCTGATTAGAGGGGAAGGCTTGTTTAGTCAGCCTCTCTACTATTGCTTGGAGTCCTAGTTGGGGAGATCTTATGGGTTCTTGGGTGCTTTCCTATCACAAGCTTAGTCTCTAACCCTGCAATGGCTCCCTTTATCAAGATATCTAAAATAAAAAAAAAGAATATTCCTAAGAGACACAATCTTAAAGCAAATTCCCTGACCTTCTGACTCTTACTGTCTTCCCCTTCTTCTGCAATGTTTCCTGAGCCTTGTGTGTGACTTCCTTGATGAAATATGAAGACTTACTTATAAGACTAGACTGTGAAGGAGGACATTGGAAATCTGGGTCTACTCCAGATTTTTTTATAGATTTTAGTTTTTGTTATCTGTCATACTTTCTTTATTAAATGATATAATGGTTGATATATAAAAAGTGACAAAATGGGATATTTGCTTGCACTGGGAAGATATTTTAAGGAAATAAATACAAATTTATATAATCCATTTAATAAGATTAAAATAAATGTACTCTAATCATATTAGAAGATTTATTCAGGGTCAAAAGGAAGCATGTTGCTGTCTTTCGGTAACTTGAATTTTAAAGATTTACAAGACCTTGTTAGACAATTCTTTTGGCATAAGCACAGCCTAAGTGCACTTGTAGTACTGAAGATTTCAAAAATGTCATCTTAAATTGCTGTGCTCTCTTTTCCTCTTCTTCCTAGTGATAAGAGTGGGAAAATCAGGGAAGAGTATGAAGGTGGACCAGCATCCCTGTATATGGTGCACTTACCACATCTCTCCCGCATCTCCCTTCCTTTATGTTTCAGGTATTATTAATAGTAGAACCTAGTAGTGCAAAACACCCAATCAAATCTTTGTCAACATATATGGGAGACAAGCCAAAAATGAACAAAAACCCCAGTCTCACTCTATTTCAGTCTCAACCTTGGGAAAAATATTTCCCAAAGCCTGCTCATAGAAGGCACAATAAACTGTTTTCTAGTTTAAAAAAGAAAAGAAAGAAAGGAAAGAGAGAGAGAGAGAGAGAGAGAGAGAGAGAGAAGAGAGAAAAGGAGAAGCCTTGAGGTTTAGTTTTCTTAGACCAGAAATCCTGTAAGAGCACAATTGCCTTCTCATGCAAATCAGATAGAGGGAAGAAGATATATGATTCTTTTATTCTTCCTTAACTATGAGAAACCTCATGGTATATGAAGCATTTACAGAAATCTCTACATTGTTATAGAGATTAAATTCTCTTGCTGCTCTTTCTCAAATATCTCCAATTATTTTCTCAGCAGTTAACTGATATATTAACTGATTTATGGAGGCATGCATAATGTTTATCCATATGTGACTAGTTTCTAATGCATTAGTATTTTTGAACTAAAAATATATTTATTCTGAGAAAACTGAATCTAAATTCTAAAACAAAATTTCCATGGCTTTTGTTTTCAGACTCCACAGAAAGGAAAATTAACTCAAGGGGCTACAGGTGGCTCAGGCCTCGTTAGTGAAGGTTGTTACCTTCTAGGAAGAGTTTCATCTCCCCTTTTGGGTTCAGTGCCCCAGAAGTAGATCTAGGAATATCAAATAAAGTCTCTTAATGAAGGTGGTAGTTAGTGTGGTATTAAGATGGTGGTAATTTTGGGGATTTGTCCACAACCCTCTGAGTACGGAAGTATTGACCTAGACAAATCATCTTGTCAGTGATCTCAGAGCATGTCATCATCCTCTGCAGACAGAGAAGCAATACTTCCACCGAAGCAGGCTTAGCTCTGACCAGTTCACTTAGCAGGATGTTAAACCTGAGCTTGCTGAGTGGAAACTAATTCACTGACCATCTGGAAACTGTGCACTTGATGTGGTTTTTTTTTTTTTCCTTCTCAATTGCTCTTTTTTAAAACTTAAGTTTTGGTATTTTTTCACATTTTATTTGGTTCTTTGAGATTTTGTACAATTTACTTTTATTATATTTATTCACTCCCCTCACCTCCCAGATATACTCTCTCTTCTCTATCAACTTTGTGTCCTCTTTGTTTTTTTCCTATCAAGAACTGTTTGTGCTGTCTATATACCTGTGAATGCACGGCCTTAAGTGGCAGGTTGACAGGATACAAATGGGCCACACGCTTAAAGAACCCCCCCCCCCCCCTCAGAAACACCAATTTCCAATAGCTTCTTAGCTAGGAGTGGGGTTTCATGCCCCTTTCCCTGTCCAAGCCAGAACTTTGTGTGGCCCGAGCCTGCACAGTTTTATGTATACTTTCTCAACTGCTCTAAATGCGTATTTGCAATTGCTCTTTGTTTCTTGTGCACTGTTTCCTTGTAGTTATATACCACCTTTATCTCTCATGATCTTTCTGTCTCCTCTTCCCCAGTAATTCCCAAGTCTTGGCGGGGGAAAGGGAAGATAAGACATGGATATTAGATATTCAACTTAAGAATGAAGAAAAAGAAATACTTTTCTTATTCACTTCTGGGCGATGTGCAAACTGTCATACACAGTGTGCACATCAGTGTGGATGTTCCTCAAAATCCAGAAGTAGATATAGCATATAATACACCACACCACTCTTTTTCACAAATTCTAAGGATTTTATATCTAATGACAGAGATACTTACTTGCCCATATTTACTGCTGCTGTATTCATAATAGATAAAAGAAAATAGTCTAGGTATCCATCAGCTGATGACTAGATAATTAAAATATGGTATATTCACACAATGTGCTATTATTCAGCTATTTAGAAAAATAAAATCATGAAAATTTCCAATGATATACCTGAAAACAATCATCCGGAGTTAGGAGAACAAGATTCAGAAAGAAAAATATCGCATATTTTTTTTCTCATTGTGGATAATCTTGATTCTTCAGGTATGTGTGCTTCACTAGGAATATCTGTAGACATCAAGAAATTAGTAAGATGTCATGGGAGAGAATTTCAAAGGAGGGGAGATAAAATTCACTGTTTTAAAGGCAAAGGATGATAAAGAAAGGTCTGTATAGGGAGCTAGGTGGAAGAGTAGGTAGGGAAGATGAAGAAATATGAGGAAGAATAGCTTAAAATAAAGACATTTCAACAAAGACATATGAAAACCTACTATCGTAGAATCTTCCTAAAATATATACATGCATAAATACAAAGACTTAAAATGACATTCACCTACAATTGTACAATAATATCCCTACCAGATACTACAGGAGAGCAAATACAGAGTCTAGCAGCAGGAATGAGTTACTTTTCTTTGATTTGTTGGTGAGTAAGATTCCACAGATACCCAAACAGTACACACAATGGCCAATGTTCTTGGTTGCCATCCAGACTTGAAACAACTTATTTGAGCCACACAGTAGGGAGAAAGCAAGCTGCTCCTGTCCTAGAAGGTCATTCCTACTGACTAGCTGAGTCCCCACACTCACCCAGCTGTGAACTCCGCAAGCTACAACATAACCAATTTCACAAGGCACAGGTATGAATGGTGTGGAAGGAACCAACCACTTGATGATTGTATTTCTGCCACCTACACAAGTTTAAGCCCTTTTCTGGCACTACTAAAGGGCTGAAAACCAGTGGCAAGACAAGTTATAGGGCACAAGGGAAAATACCATTATCATGATGCTAAATGGATGTGGTGATAAACCCACTCTTAATGACTTAACAGTGTATACACAGATTAGTGCATCTGTAAAGCATCAGAGAAACTTCTTTTTGCAGTAGATATTAATTAACAAAGAGACCCACACTACTCAAGCACTAGAGAGCAAGCCTGTAGAATGCTCACTCTCATTTTCATGCGGTCTAGATTCTCTGAATGAGAGAGTGATGGGGTGGGAGTGGGCAAAAAGGTACAGCCTCAGGGTGAACACAACTTATTATTCATTCAAATCATTATTGGTGAAGAAAAGAAACATCTGATAACTTTATAAGCTTTTTGTAGCTGGTGACATATAGTTATGTTTTGGGTGATGGGCACTGAATCCAAGTCCTGGCACATATGAAGCATGTGCTCTATCAGTAAACTGCCAAGTGTTGTCTATTTTTATTTTTTTAAAGATTTGTTTAATTTTTTTAAAGTCATGTGTGTCTGTAGGTATGATAAGCACGTGAGGGTAGGCACTATCCGAGACCTGAATCACCTGTAGATGAAATCGAGGCAGTTGTGAGCTGCCCAGTTAAATTCAGAGAGTTGACTCATCTCTTTTGTCCATGTCCCTATGTTCACAAACATGTTATTATACAGCTACAAATGGGTGAGCTTTCAAGGAAGTTCATGACAGGGAAAAATATTCAGAAAGATTCATTAACTACAGCACATTAGAGATATAAAATATGTATTTATCTTTACCTATGCATATATTCATGCAAGTATGTACATACATTCATACATGTATCTCCAAAATGCCATATAATGATTTTTATCTGTGAAAAGTAAATGGCCAAATAGCATGTAGCATGAATTTGTATCTTACTGCTAGAAAAATGTGGTTATAGACAAAAGCCACACACACACACACACACACAGAGAATTAATAATAAGATATATAAAACAATGATGTAATAATAATAATAATAATAATAATAATAATAATAATAATAAACTGTTTGCACAGTTTTGGTAAATGAATTTTTTGGCTCCTTTTTAAGATGGGAAAAGAGAAATACTTAAAAATATGTACTTGGTTGATTGAACTGGCCTTGGTCATTGGTGTTTTATTTTGCATCATTTAATTAATTCTTTCTGGTTGAGTCTGCACCCTGGAGGGATTCTGAATAAGTAAATACATAAAGAGTTTGCATTTGCTCTGTGGAATTGCCACACTAAGTAATCTTTCAGTCCAGTTTCTGTTCCTGCACAAAGGACCATTTCCTAGTCATCTCCTTTATCAGCACCTCACCCCAACACCACACACACATGTGCAACAAACATACACACACTTGTGCACACCACTGATTATTATAGTTCTAGACTATTATTGATAATTTAATTTCTGTCCAAAATATGTTTTTGGAAAGATGATTACTATGGTATCCTTAGAAATGTGGCATGTACAATTATGCAGATAAAAATAAAGAAATGGATGTTCCTTCATTCTTCTTTCTGTTTATCAATAGAATAATTACAGCCATTACAATTTTAATAGTTATTTAATTTTAGGGTCCAAACTTACAAATGCTGCTTCTTCTAAAAATAGTTTTTACAAACTCTTTTAAGTCTTTTTATTGGAAACAGAGGATTATAAATATCCAGCTGGGCCAACAAACATACTTTCTGATCTCACAGATTTTATCAGTTCTCTGTATTCAATAGCTTCCTCTTTTCATGCCACAGCCCGAGTTGAGTAACAGCCAGTCATTACCTGGGTCCTCTCAGGCCATGTTTTGGTCCTTGCACCAAGACATGAAATTGAACAGAAAACAAAATCCAAACGAGGAAATTCCTTTTCTCTATTTCCCTTATTCAAAAGGATGAAATCTAACAAGTATGGTAAAAATGCCAGAAATTAATTTTAAAAATTAATAACAATAGAGAAAGGCACAGTATGCCAGAGAAAGACTAGAAATGTGAGGAGAGGTGACGATATGGAAGCCTTCCCTTTAGCAACTCTATTTGAATATTACTGTATTTTATTTCAACATAACTTTTTTTTTTAATACTAAATGGATCTTTTTTTTTTTCTTCTGCTTCCCGGAAGATACTGTCTTTAAGGAAGCTAAAAATGGTGTGTTTTCCTTGCATATCTGACTTAGTATGTTACATTTTATAATATTCTGTAGGGATGGAGCTTATGTAAAAGACAAATTCTCTTACTACTGAGGGGGCTATATTGGAGAGTGCAGCCATTTTCTTCCTATGCACCCTGCAAAAACCCTTCACTTGAAAAGATAACTGTTTGTGTAGTTGAGAGGAGAGGAGCCTGCACATGTATTTCAAGTGTAGAAACTTTGGCCTATTTATAGTCTATTTTCCTCTCCATCTTTTACATCAGGATTACTTGGTGAGCTTTAAAAATACATTCTTTCTCCAATGGAGATCAATTATGTCACAGGCTCCCTAGGTAATTCTAATGTGTAGCCAGGGTGGAGAAACACTGGTCTAATCCATAGGGAAGGAGCCTGGTGGCCACATCGGCAGCAGTCTTCTAAATTTGGGATGGTTTTAATACCATTAGCACCACTGAATGGCTGCCAACTTTGTTCTGCACATTTAAAGGAAGTTGACTTTCAAAGGGGTAAATGCTTTTCAATGCCTTAACATCTATTTAAAGTTTTCCTTGCTGTGCTAATGATTTTGTATCCGATATAAAGCACTGGGGTTTTACTATGTTCTCATCAATGTCCATTAATTCCCACTTCCCTCTCTGTGAGGCAATTTCAATTTAGGTAAATGAAGAAAACCTAGGGAAATATCTGCTCTGACCCATGCTTCTTCCACTCAGTTGCAAAAGTATCCTCTTGAGCACAGCAGATAAGGAGGGCAGATGGTTTTAGGGGTTAATTGTGTGTGTTTGGTGTTTATTTTTATATATAGTGAACTATTAATGTAGTGATGACCCTAGTATTTAATGGGAAAAGAATCGGTGTCATTATTCCAGATTTGATTTAAAGGAATTTATCTAGACTCCTAGAGTGTCTTCATGCAAAGAAACATCCTCAGTACCCTTGGCCACATTGATTTAATCATTTAGAGGCAGGTCTACGCTACCATAACTAACCTCTCCATCTAACTTTGAACTTTTCCTTAAAGTATTGGTTTCCACAATGGGAACGTAACTACTCATAAAAGAGGCAACTATGAATTTATTTAATTTTGACGTATTCCAAAGTACACTTTGACAACTCTCTTCTGCTTTCAAAGATATTTGCCTGAAAAGCAGAACCAACACATTTTTTTTAACAGTTACAAAAGTGATGCATATTGAGAGGCAACTACTGGATAAAAATTGGATTCGAGATGATTTTCAATACTGCTTAGTTAAACAAAACCAGAAAAATGTCATTAAAAAAAAAACAATGTCACACACAAAAAGCATGTACTGAGGTTTGGGTTGCAATATTAATGAATACTCTCCCCTTTCTATTTGCATCAAAATTTTTAGCCATTGGAACTGAAATAGGAGATTATGATGGTAAAGATCAGAGGAATTTCAAGAGGGGAAGGTTAGAAAAGACAATGACTTCTTGGGTCCCAAATATCATCTTTTATCTTCTATCAGAGATCTATAGAATTATAAACTGTTAGGCACCTGGGAAATCTTGTGACATACATATGAAAAACCTTGAAAAAAAATGAAACAGTCTTAACATCAGAAAAGGAGCTCAGAGTTGTGTATATTTCCTGAATAGAGAGAGAGCCTATAAACTTTTCCATATATATTGGATTTATTATATTTCTCCAAAGCAATTTTAAAGACATTGAATTATATTCTATTTCAGCTTCCCTCCACCCACAAAATAAATAAAAACACTGTAAGTAATAAAAGCACAAAAGTTGACTCTGAAATTGATTTTCGTTGTAGATTTATACGAAAATTGCTTTGATGTCTCTTCCACTCCCTTGCCAGTTTTTCTTTTTAAGGAAAGAAGGGGCATGTCTATTAAGTTTAACATAAACTCGACTCTTCAAACTTCATTTATTTTTGATGAGCCCTGGGCACAGTGCCGTAATAACAGTACGCACAGTGTAAGAATGCTATAGTCAGAGCCTCTTCTCTTTATCTTATAATCAGCTAAAGATTGGTCCGGCTTCCTTCTAAGGAAGTCAGCCTGGCTGGGCTGACACATTCCATAGTGCTGGCTGAGCTGCACAGAAGGAAGCAGAGTTCAGATGTCAACTCATCTCAATGAAGAAATCCTTACCACTCTCAACAAAATTTAAGAAGTCTTTTTTTTTTTTTTTTTAATCTTCAGAGCCAATGCCTTAATTAACTCAGCTTGACTGCGCTGGGAGGCGGGGTGGGAGTGGAGGAGTAGGTAGCCATGATCTGCCAATGCCCTTGGGAATGGATGGGAATGGATGCCCTCTGCTTTTCCTGCAAAATCAGTGTATGTGAATTGCCCAGGCCACAGGTATGAGTCATGTCTGAATCCTGGCTCTGTTTGCTCTAGGCATCAGGAAAAAGCAGAGAGGAAGGGTACAAACTGATGTACTGAACATATTTATGCATCAGATGGAGTATGAAATGCAGAGCGAATGGAGCTGGCAGGCTGGTCTTTGTCTTTTCTCCCCTTTCAAATTCTAGTCCAGCCACCAAAAGGAGAATATATTTACCTAAGACATTATATGGTGAAACAAATCATTGGGGTTATTCTTTGATGTAATTGTTCCAAAGGGTTTTATACATTTTTGAAAGAGCAAAAGTAAGGGCTGTGTGGTGAAGCTAGATTTGATTATATATTCTATTATTATATTAATGAAAGTCCTGGTTAAAACAACCTGTATAGTATATTTTTAATTTCTTCTATGGTTTTCTGGCTTCTAAATGAAATTATAGTGAACCAGCAAGTAACTGTGGATTTAGGGTAATTATACTGTGTCCACATAGGTTCATCAATTGAGGTAAATGTAGCGCCTTAGTGGAGAGATTCTGAGAATGGGTTGCTTTGCAGGGCTGAAATCCCGTCATACAGATTGTTAATCCCAAAGATGGGAGGGGAAAGATCACCGATTAAAACCATCATGTCAAAATTAATTAAACCAAACCTTTTTATTTGTGTGTTAGGGCTTCTTCCCCTAAAGAATGTCTCTTCTTAGCTAAAATCTGTTCCTGCTTACAAACATATGCATAGCCTTTTTATCTTTGCTAATGCTCACTTTGTTAAGCTAACGCTATATTGATAAACTGAGTATATAAGAAACTGCTATGTTTGTGGTGATATGTTATATATTTAAATACATCAGAATTTGTGCAACACTTGGTGTCCAATTAGGGGCCACAAATTCTCCCCGCCAAAAAGCCTCTTCCCAGCCAAAGCAGCACATGACTTGAGCACATGGCTGGCTGGCTAGGCTTTCTGTTTTGAGTTGGCCTCCAGTCTTAGGCAGACCCGCCACACATGTTTCCTTTTCACTTTAGGGACATTTTCCAGACAGTGGCCTCTTTCTCCTGGTGGGCTGCAGGTTTTTTTTTCTTCCTTTTGGACCCTTCTTTGGGCTGCTATGACACTAGGTAGCTGCCCCACTTCACAGTCATTTAAATTGTCACTGACAATGAGATTGGTGAGTAAATTGGATTTTTTTTGAATGGGTAATTTGTTTAAGACAATGGAGGGTGTTTGGTCTTTCTGTGATCTTACTCTACACTTGATATTGGAACCAATAAAGGAAAAGATAAATAAAATATATGGGACTATCATAATGTTTATTATATTGTTTATTGTCATATTGTTTATTATGAATATTTTTTGTTTGATTTCTGTTTTATCATTTAAAAGGTCAATTAATGTGAATGCCTAGAAAAAAGTCTTTAAAAAGTCTGTTAGAAGAGAACACAAAGATATTCAACCCAAACAGAGGAATATAAGGAACCAATCTCAACAATGTCTTCTAAGATTACACAAAAACAGCCTAATGTTATCAAACAGCCAACATTAATATATCCAGTAACATTAAAGAAATTGCAAAATGATAAAAATAGCATTCAAGTTAGTTAGTTGGGCTCTGGTACAAATGTTAGAATTAAGAAGAGTGAAAATGTCCTACAATGGATGGCTTGATCCACTCCTCAAGAATGCAGGAACAAACAGGAAGGAAGTTCAATGTCCCTTCATCTCAGCAGGGTCTTGTCACACCCCATTCAGGATCCCAGTACTCCAGAGACACACTGCCAAGCTTCACCAAATAATATCAGAATCCCACTACACAAAACTTAAGTAGTCCAAGAGAATTTTCACCTGAAGCTGATAGAGAATTGGCTTTGATGGAAAAGTAATTACAGGATGTACATGTAGATTGTAGGGATCCAGACTTTAATTGCATTCTAGTTATTTTACCCTCTAAGCATTCCTACAGAAATTTTATGCAAAGGGAAAATGTTATATTGGAATAGATATTTCTACCGCATAAACCGAGTAAGAAATTAAAGACACATATGGAAAAGATTTCTGAATTGATTTTTAAACAAAAATTAAGACTTAATCAATTGACAAAAATGGACCCAGCAGAAATTGTTGTACCTTTAACTAATGAAGAAATTGACCAATTACAGACAGAAAGTGAACCTTGGCAAAGAGCCTGCAGAAATTTTTTTTTCAGTGATATTAACATCAAATAACTTCAAAGCAAAATAATTGAATTTTTAAAGAAAACTAATTGGATTCTTCCTCATGTTGTATGAGAAACTAATTTCTAGAGCCCCTACATTTTATACCAATTCAAACAAGTCAGGAAAGGCAGTTTACAACTCAGAAAATATAAATAATGTGGCTCAAAGACCTGATAATTCTGTTCAAAAGTCAGAATTATAAGTTATCATGATGGTATTAATGGATTTTACTGAACCTCTTAACATAGTCACTGACTCTCAGTAGGCAGAAAGAGTTGTTTTACACATTGAAACTGATGATTTAATTAATGATGAATCAGAATTAACTTCATTATTTATTCTGTTACAAAAAATAATTAAGACTAGGAATCATCCCTTCCATATAACACACATTCGATCCCATATGGGTCTGCCAGGTCCTTTAGCACAGGTAATGATGAAACTGATAAACTATTAATAGGAAATGTGCTAGAGGCCTCAGAGTTTCATAAGAACCATCACATAAATAGCAAATGATTAAAAAAGATTTCTCCATCACTTGACAATAAGCCAAAGAAATTGTAAAAAGATGTCACTCTCACCTGTTCCTTCTAAATGAAACTCCATTGCCAGCAGAAAGTAATCCTAAAGGTATACATAGAAATAAAATTTGGCAGATGGATATATTTCACATTACAGAATTTGGAAAATTAATATATGAACATCATACAATAAATAAGTTTTCAAGATTTCAATGGGCAATTGCTTTGAGTTCAGAAAAGGCTGATTCTGTAATCACACATTTGCTAGAAGTTATGGCCAACATGACAATACCCCTACAAATTAAGACTGGCAAAGCTCTGGCATAGCTCTCTAGTAAAATGAAACATTTTTTTGCTTATTGTAATATACAGCATAGTACAGGTATACCACACAATCCTACAGGGCATACAGTCATTAAGAGATCAAATTTAATTGTAAAGTATATGCTAAATAAACAGAAAGGAATAACAAAGACCCCTAGAAATAGACTACATAATGCTTTATTAGCTTAGAATTTTATCAGTACTAATGAGAAAGGAGCAATAGCTGATGAAAGGCATTGGACTATAGAAAAAACAGCTGAACTAAATCAGCCTGCTTACTTCAAAGATGTACAGACCTCAGAATGGGAGCCAGGATATGTGCTATGTGGATATGTAGGGGAAGAGGATTTGCTTTTGTTTCCACAGGTGAAGAAAAGTTATGGATACCATCAAAATTCACAAAGACTCGATTTGAACCAGAGAAACTTCATGAAAATAAGAATTTATGGCTCATCCACCCATATTAACAATTCTTTAAGTTGCTCATCCACCCATATTAACAATTCTTTAAGTTGTAAGAAAAACAAAGGGCTGGGACAAGTTTTTATTTTCATCTTTACAGAAAACTAGAAATACCCATCTTCAAGAATTTAAAAGACCTTGTATATCTACATGTCTAAATCAGAAGGGAAGCTATCCACAAAAATTTACAAGCAAAATAATATCATACCTATTAGTATCAGTATACTCTACTGGGTAAAAATCTCATTTCTTAACCTCTATATATCTTAATTTTAAGAGAAATTAAAATCCAAGTTTAATTATAATTTAAAGTCAGCTGGCTTTAGAGTTGGAGTGTGGCTCTTTCCTTCTTTAAACTCAAGAATACTTGTTAAAGGAAAATGCAAAATCTCTGTATCATATCAGTAGAGCCACCTGATATGAGACTGAAAATAATTAAAAATAGAGAACTATTCTATTCTTACTAATCCTATGCTGAATAAACACATATTAAATTCTGTTTAAAAATATTTTAAACCTTTTGTCATGAGATTTATGTTCATATAGAATACTAATTAATTATAGTACATTGTGTTAGGTTTTAGTCTCTTTTCAGTTTTTTGCAGTGTTCCATGGCAATGCATAATTGTGAACCTGTAGTATCCGAAAGAAAGATGGGACCCCACATGATGATTTCACAAGGACTATAACGAAGTCACTAGTCTGACGAACATCAACCAAAAATCAGATTTGGATTACAAGCTGCTCAGGACAATTTTGAGGTGACTCGCAAAGATAAACCAGTTTCACAGACTACTCTAGCCAGGACTTGAGACAAGCCGTGCACTTTCCTATTGTTTAGAGACTGGACAACAAATGATATAGCTATTTGTCTCAGGACTTGAAAATAAACAAAATTTTTCTTTTCTTTTCAGTATCCCCTAAAGATGCTATCACCCCATACAGCAGAAAGTAAATTTAAGAACATGGCACCCACATTCCCAAGAGGTGGGGTGGGTGGATTTTGGTCTTTTAATGGGTTATGGATGGTTATCATTGTTTAGGGTAATTTGTTAAAAATTCTTATTTCTTATGGTTAGAAAAACGCCAAATAAGGGTGATTAGATTCAGGGTTCTTGTTTAAACAAAACGAAAGAAAAAAGGGGATACAGATATGACAGGATACAAGGGTAGATAGATTATTGAATCTACTTTTTAAAACCAATTAGTAGCTTTAAATACTTTATACTGGATTGTGTTTCTTGTATATTGTATACAAATTATATATATTATAAAGCTGAGATTAACTTTGTTACTGTACATATATCTCTATGCTTGTTCAAGTTTTTGTACATTTAAAGTTCATCTAACAATGTAATACAAATTACTAGGCCATGAAAATTATTATTACCAACTAATTAGGATATAAAGAAATGCAAGTTAGTAGTTAGACATTACAAACTTATAGTTATATTACATATGTTTCCAAGATTAAACAGATATTTTAGATGAACAGGTCATCTTCAGACATTTTAGCAATCTATAGAATATGGCATTTAAGATATTTGAATATCATAGTTTCTTATTATTTTTATTACAATGGAACATCTGCTCTTGGCAGCACCAATCTACTTCAGAGAAGATTATGAACATCAAAGAATCTCCATCATATGGAGTTGACCTTCTTTGTGACAAGAAAGTACTCTTGCCTTGACTGCTGACAGTATAATGTTCAAAATGGACAAGAGGAGAAGCACACAAAAACGAATTGCTGAACTTTGCCAAGACAAAGTAGGAAGGTCTTTGAGAATATCTCGCTTCAGAGAGAAGTCTGTCAGATATACTAGGCCTGTAGGCCAAAATGGATGCTTCAGCAACACAGAAAAACCTTGGGTGACTGGCCAGGCAGCCAGCTGTTTAATTTCTTACATGATTTGGAACTTGCTTGCTTGCCCATGCTGATTACTTAGTCGATATTATTTGGAGTCCTACTTGGGTCTCTGATGGAGTTGAAAATGAGGTAGTTATAGTTTTCTTATTAATAGTTTTAGAAAAGAAACACTTTTAGAAGTTAAAGTAAATAAGTTTGAGAGACATCAAAATATACTTTTTAGTTAGTAGTACAAGTTAGATAGAAAGTGAATTAGATATAATCCTTGGAACTCACCAAAATAGGATAAATAATGGAATATTGTTTTTGAATTTGTCAATTGTTATCAGACTGGACATTACTCATTTATTGTTTGTGTATATTGTATATAATTAATGTACCTATTGTATATGGTTTTTCTTATTTTAGTTTTAACCTTCTTTATATTTTTGACACAAAGGGGATATGTGGTGATATGTTATATATTTACTACAACCAGAATTTGTACAGCATATATTTTATAATGGTGTACTATAAAAAGATTAGAAAAGGTTCCAGTAACTCTGGGACTGGGTTTATGAGTAAAACATTTTATTTTGATACTAAAAGGAGCTTCAATTCAGAAATTGTTTTCTTTAAGGCTCAAACTTAACAGAGGTAAAGGTATAAAATTTTAATCTTGCAAAAGCGTATAATTCTAAACTGTTAAAAGATAATTAAGACATGCAAACTAATAGTCATCTTATAAAGGATCAAATTCTTTAATGTGTTCAGAACTATAATTTTAGTTTTGCTAAGTAGTAATATGATTAATTATAGGAAAAGGCTTTATTTAGTCTCCTATATGTATTTTCAAGGTTAAGCCTAAGTTTGTTTAGCTTAGATACATTTAATAAATAATGGTCCTCAAACTTTTCATAGATCTGATGAATTTGGCATTTAAAATGTTTACTGGAAAAGCTTACTATGACCTTGACCTCCAGCTCTTAGCAGTGACCCCAGCATCTCCAAAGAAGATGACAAAGCAAAACAACTCCTTTACTTGAATTCGGATAATGCTAACCACTAGGCAGGACTGTCCCAATTCTGTACCTGAAGCCAGGATCTTTCCCAAAATATGATCACGTAGGACACTGGAGAGTTGATTACACCACTTGCCTAGAAAAAGTAAAGTTTCTCCTCACAGGAAACCCTCTCATCTGCTGGGCCTAGTGGCTGAGGACCTGATATCTCTGCTCTCAGGTACCATGGTGGCCTCAGGAGCCTGAGATGACCATCTGTGGAATAGACTAGTCTTCTATACTTTATACTTCTCAGATCTCTGACTGAATTGATGGCTAGGCGAACTGTAGCCTTGTCAGCTTAGCAGCAGCAGGCAAACATTTTTTCCCAAGGCTGCAGCTACCTTGTTAGCTCATTTCATATGTAAAAATTCGATCTTGCATTTTCTAGAGCTCCTAGGCTTCCTGTAGAGAAAAGGTATAGATAGGTTTGCTTTACTAACAGGCTTCATATTAAAAGATAAATAGGTTTCAGGTATAACTTTTCACTAAAGGAATCTGCTTTGCAATAGCTGTTTTCAGTAGTAACTACTCTGTCTCTGGTTAATAATTAGATAGAAAAAAATAAGTTAAAGTTTATTTAAGTTTCGAGGGCCTAAGAAAATGTTTATGTATCTATAAAGTTCTGATGATGTGAAAACTTAAGTAAATTTTGAGAGTCTCTAAAAATTATTTAAGATGCATAAATACAAGTAGTAAAGGTATAAGCAAGGTGTTTAACGTATGTGAAAGTGGAATATGTTTCAGATTTATTTCCCCTTTTATTCTATTGTTCCACCAAGATTTAAAATTTTCAGTTTTAATATTGATCAATGGAGTTCTGATAAGCTGCTAGAACACTGACTACTTACTCTGATCACAAGCTCAAGATTTTAAATTTCCTTTGGTTGTCTGTTAAGTATAGACTTAAAGGTGCTTCTCATCAGGATAAAGACATCTCTTTATAATCTATACCTGTCTATTTGGACAGAGGAAAAATATCATGCCTTTTAACCCAAATCTATAGCTTTTGCTAGGACTCAAAGGTGTGAGTCTACTCCAGCTCTTTTACAGACACCTATTATCTGCTTTTGCTACAATGAGAATTTCAGTACAGATTGGTAATGCTAATTTATCTTAAAATTTTATGTCGTCGTTTTGTAAGCAAAACAAAATGTAGGCTCCAGAGCATGTAAGGAGTCATAAGACTGGAATCCACCTCTCACAGATCAAAAGGAGTTTATCTAAGTGTGGCCTAAGTTGCCCTGTATGTCTGCTTCTGAGTACGTGATCTCTTTTTCTTTTTGCTGATTTGGGATCCTCCCACATAAAAAAAAAAAAAAAAAAAAAAAAAAAAAAAAAAAAAAAAAAAAAAAAAAAAACCTACCAAGACTATGATCCTGAAAGTTTCAAATGTAATATTTTCCTTTAAGTTTCTAAATTTTAACTTCTGTCTGTAGTCTCTATCTGTCTCAGCAGATTTCTACTTGGCTGACAGACGCCATCCGAGCATCATCTGGTTACTCCAGCCTGCTTCAAATAACTGTGAACCCTGAAAGCTGAGAAAACTGAGAGCTGATGTAAGCCAGTTCAGCCAGTGTGTTGCTCCCTGTCTCTCCAACAGGGTCAGTGAACCAGATGCTTCTGATGAGTGTCCATTGCCTAAATTCCCCCCAGCCTTTGACTCACACTTCGGTCCTCCTGGGCCCTGACAACACTTTCCTAGTTTTAGCAGGAAGTAGTGACAGAAAAGAGTAAGTCACCCTTTGCCCCACATCTGCCTGAATGTTACAACAAATGAAACCTCTTGGAACAGGGGACAAAGTAACCACTATAGTGCCTATTTATATTCCAGGAGATGTACCTGTTAATATCAAATGGATCCAGATCTATCAACATGTAGATTTATTAACTCAAATGGCTCTTCAATATAATAGGACACTCAACCTGCTCAATGTAGAGCAGAGGATAATGTATAACTTTAAAAGAAAATTGTTGTTTTTATACAAACTACTTGGAGTTCATTAGAAAAATCTGGCAGTACTAAAAAAATCATTTAAGAATCTGAGATGAAATAAATAACCAGTTACCATTCTTATTTCTAGGTTCATTTTAGATCGTAACTCTGATGTCATCCATCACCGGGTCTTTGGCCCTTCTGCTACTTGCTGTTTGTTCCTGTATCATTGATGCCTTAACTAAATGATACTTCCTGACCAAGTACCATTTTCCTGATGGTTATTAGACCCCAATGTAAACAGGTACCTATTACAGAGTTAAGGATTTGTCTTAGGATACAATTCAAGGGGAAAATATGAGAGACAAAGCTCCATTTTAAGTTTTAATTGCTATGCCTTAGAGACCCATGAAACAAACAAAAATATTTTGTTCTTCTGTGTTTCTCACCTCTGTATCCTCTGTATCACTTCTTCATTCTTCTTGGTGGAACTGGGAGTTGGGTGTATCACACAGACTACCCTTTCACCCAAATACCTTTACTTGCAAATGTTCACTGTGTAATATGTTGTTGCTTAGGTTCAATGGCTCTGGTTTCTGGTACACAAATATTGAACCTTCACTGAAATTCCTATTGGATATCCTGCTGTTGCCCTGAATCATGGAGATCATGTGGCTACAGTTCTGCAGGAGCAACCAGTGTGCACATAATCGGGTCATACATAGATGGGGTAGATGTTGAAGTGTACCAACTCAAAGTCCTGGATATGTGCCTCGGGGGTAGCTGAGTTGGTCAGTCTGGGTTGTTGAGCTGAGTCCCCTCAAGTGACAGATAGATCCACCTATAATGAGGGGTGTGACCAACTTTCCTAAGTATGTGTAGGACAACTCTGGTATCAGGGGTGGGGCCAGCTTAGCCATGCCAGGATCATCACAGTAAGTTATTCCAGGGCTTTTGAGAGGCAGGGTCAGCTCTCTGGTGTGTTTGTAGATGGCAACTCTTCCAGGGCTAGTGAGAACTGGCACCACTCAGCATGATTCACATGGGTCTCTTGTGGCAACACCAACAATGGACCTCAACAAAGACCCCAACTGCTGCAGGACCACAGACCCAGACATCAGCAGCAGCTTGTGCCTGAATGTCATCATAGTCCCAGGTGGCAGTTCAGACCTCTCCTATTGGCATGGGCCCAGCAGCTGTATGGTCTCTGAACTTCAACATGGTCCCAGGTGGCTGGGCAGTTGTATATTGAATATGACAACAGCCATGAACCTCTACACAGACCCTGGTTGCAGAGGGAAGACATGGTCCCCGGCCACAGCTCAGGACCCAGGCACAGTACAGGCCACCCTGATCTTCATGGCTCTGATGGCAGCATGATTCTCAGGCACCAACATATCCTCAGGTGTTAGCATAGATCCTAGGCATCTACACTATCTTTGGTGGTTATCAGAGCCAAGGACATAAGCATAAACCCTGGCTGTGGATGGGCCGCAGACCTAGACATGGTCCTTGGCAGTAGCAGCTTGGTCTGTATGACTGGCCTTGGGACCTCCCATTAAGGTTGGAATGGCCCCTGCATGGCATGCTCTCAGGCACCAACATGGCTACATATGGTGGCCCAGACCCCGGGTACCTTCATGGACTTTGGTGGTAACAGGAACCATGGACATCAACACAGACTGCAGCTGTAGTAGGGCCGTTGATCCAGACATGTCCCTTGATAGCAGCCCAGGACATTACCATGGCCTTGTGTAGCAAGTGGGCCACCCAAATCAGCTCGTTCCTCACCACCTTCACCTTTTCAGGGCATGAACTTCTCTGCCTATCTCTTCCTTCCATAGCCTACTATGCTCATGATGATGCCTGACTATGTCATGTATATTTATTATAAATAGAACATATAACTTTATATTTCATGTGTACAGATTTGCCCTGTGAACAACTCTTAACACTATATCTGTCTCATATGTCTTTCAGTATAGCCTAGGAGCCCAGTGTCTATTTTCTCTACCCTTCTTTCCAGACTACCTGTTTCTTAGAATACATAGAAACATCAGTGTACAGGTTATATGAAGAGGTAAAAGAGAGAAATTGGGAAGAAGATTAAATTGTGGCAGTGGAGATATCAATAATGGAGCAGGAGGGGAAAGGAACAAATAACATTAAGAATGTCTTTAAAATACTCAAGGGATCATATTATTTTATATTTATGCAAAATTACATATAATACATATACTTGTATATATACATACCTATGTATGTAGTGAGATTATACCACTTGGGCAGATATACTCCTCCAAAAGCAATAGCCTAGAAAAATTGTAGTTGAGTCAACATAATCCAAGAGGTTCTTCAAACAATCCAAGGTATTGCTGTTTCTAAAAGTTACTGTTATACCTACAGATTAGTGCAGCTCTTGTCTCTCATTGAGGAAGTTTATTTTTGCAGCAGATGGAGACAATTAGAAAAAGCAACAGCTGGTTAAAATGGACAGAACAACTGACCATGGTGTGTGTAGCTTCAATGGATACATCTATAACACAACTCCTGCATCCAAGGAGCAGGGAGCATCATGGAAAAGATGTCAGAAAGATTGTAAGAGCCAGAGGACCAGGAAATCTGCCATAAGATTGTGTCTTCTAGAAATGGCAGAAAAGCTAAATCCAGGCAATTGCAATAATATGGATGCTTAACAAGGAAGGGGAAAATCTCATGGGATCATACTCCTAGACAAAGAACTACAAGTGACTTTTAGAGAAAGAAAAATAGCCTTGGTATCACATATATATTTATATATTTATATAATATAGTATAATATATTATATGAAGTAGACTCAGCAAGTTATTTATACAACACATACACACACAGACACAGACACACAAACTAATATTCAAAGAAAGAGAGAGCATGAATTTGAGAAGGAGAGCAGCATGGGCATTGTGGAAGGTGGTCACATGGAAGACAAAAGGGGAAAAACAGAAAGGGAAATGATATAATCATATTTTATTTAAAAATTTTAAAAATCACAAGAAAGGGGGTGGCAAAAGTCTTTGACAGTTTCCCAACTTATTCTAGTTTGAGTGATGTTATTGTGGCCCATGAATTGAACTCTCTGCTTTAAAATTGCTAAACAAACCCAAATTGGAACAAGTTATCTCTGCTTCTAATTCCTGGTATATCTAATTTTTGAATAATAACAAAAATCATCTCTTGTGTCATCCTTGGGGGCTTTATGCAAATAACGTATAGAATATTTTAAAGTTAGACGCTTCATGTGACTGTGTCTCTGGGAAACTCCTGAAAGAAAAACAAAGATTAGGTAACAGTGCAAAGAGATTAGTGATGTGGGAATGTCTTTCTATATGTTGTGAATAAAGGACTGTTTGGGCCATGGCAGATACTGTAGAGGTAGGTGGAGGAATCTGGGCATAGGTATGAGAAAGAGAGTGGAATCAGAGACAGACGGAGCCAGATGCCCAAAGAACAAACATGTAAGGAACACAGGTGAGCCATGGGCCTCATGGCAGACAGATTCATGAGGTTGGTTGACTTAAGATGAAATAGCTAGCTAGCAATGTGTCTAAGCCATGAGCCAAACAGCATGAAGTTAATATATGTGTCTGAGTTGTTTTGGGGGCCCTAAGCAGCGTCAGACAGCTAGGTGTTCTGAGACAGCAGGTCTGTGGGTCTGGACCTTTGGCCTGATGGACTCGGAAACCTCATTGCAACAGATGAGGTCACAGGTAAACTAAACCAGTTAATGTGTCCATAGACACAGCATCATAGAGGTTCAAGCTATGGTAGAGGTTTTATGAAAATGGACTTGGTGCTTTCTTGTAGCTAGTGAATTTACAAGGTTGACAGGAAGTAGATGGTTCATATAACTGTATTCTTTGCTAACAGCATAATGTCTAGATGGAAACATCCTCAGTACTTGCCACGACAATGAGGGCACAGCTGATGCCCTACGTTCAGTTGCTGGAACTATATTGCTCAGATAGCTCTTCCCAAATTGCCATATGGCCCAAGAGAAGCATCTGGATGGAAACTTGCATGAAGAATAAAAGGAATCAAAATAATGGCTGAAGAAAGTAAAACATAAACAGGTCAGAAAAAGAGACTTTGTGGTTTTATGACCTTATAAAATGTGTTCAAACACTGATATGTTTTCAAGCAAAAAGTTGAAACTTAGTCTGAGAATTAGAACTAATTCTTGGAACTAACTTATAATAATATTTTCTTAGAAAACATTAAGGCAAGGAAACTTTTCTCTCCCTCTCTCTCTTTTTTATTTATTCACTTCCATTGGATGAGGTTGTGTATGCTGAGCTTTCATATCAGGTAAACACCTCTTTGTAGCTTACAGTATGAAATTCCTTACTGGGTTGAGGATGAATACTTGTTCTCAGCATTTTGAGCCATTGGGAATCTCTGCATCAATCATCAGTCACTGCAAACAGAAACTTCTCTGACCCATGCTGAAAGTACCTTTTAACTATGTGTCCCAAGTAGGGTGTCTATTTCTGTGAAGAGACTTCATGACAATGGCATCTCTTAAAAATAAAAACATTTAATTGATGGGGTTCATTTACATTTTAGAGGTCCAGTCCAATATCATCATGATTGAACATGATGGAGTTCAGGCAGACGTGGTGCTGAGAGAGTCCTTTATCTTATAGGAAACAGGAAATGGACTGAGTGTCACACGGAGTGTGACATGAACATATAACAGATCTCAAAACCCCCCTCCACATTGATACACTTCCTCCTACAAGGCCACACCCAGTCCAACAAAGCCACACCTTTTAATAGTGCCATGCCATTTGGAGGTCATTTTCTCTCAAACTGCCACACTATGCATTTAAGCAGAATGTTTATAGGGCTGTTTGACCTGTGTTGATTTATTAAAACACCAAAATGTTCCCTCCTTGGTGTCTATGACTTTCTTAGTTGTGGGTTTTGATCAAGTTTATAGAACTCGGTATGAGTTACTTTATGGAGTGGATCTATATTCCTATCAGAAAACTATTGGTTACTCCATAAGAGTAATGCTACTACCCTACCAGTTGGTACATATTGCTAGACAGGTTGGTATTATAGGAAGACTCACAGTTTTTACTGTCTTATCTTTTATAAAACAAGAAGATAGGCTTACATTAAAAACCCAAAAATACATGTAAAAGCTTTCAAACACAGAATGAAGCAAAATAATGCATTTTAATGAATAAAGAGAATAAGTAGCAATTACCCAAATGAACAGTGGAGGAATCTGAAAAATAAGATAAACAAATGGAACACAGCTGAAAAAAAATTCCCTCCCTTCCCTCCCTTTTACCCCCCTCTACACACACACACACATACACACACACACACACACACACACACACACAGAGAGAGAGAGAGAGAGAGAGAGAGAGAGAGAGAGAGAGAGAGAGAGAGAGAGAGAGAGAATTTGACCTACAGATTATAAAGGGCTGCTTTATATTTAAAAAAAAAAAGTGACCTAAAAAATCAACATTGAGACCAATCTTAGATATTTTCTTAGACCCTAAGAGGGAATATTTTGCCAGTAGTCTAGAAAGATCAAGACCATTACTAGAAGGGAAATACATCTATCCATCTATTGTTCTCCCCAATACATCAGGCAGTGGAGAAGAGCCACAGAACACTGAAGGGAAGGAATCCTCAGCCATGGACATTTAATTCATGCAGGTTGTTCTCTATCCACAAAAGACTTCAGATAAACAAATTTGAACATGCAAGTAGTCAAGCAATATTTTTCCTATCATTCTCCTTTGAGAAAATAATTGGAAAATTAAGTTCAACTAAGAGATTATTCAGTGAGAATTTGACAAAGCAGTTTGTGGAGAGCACTAGACATAAGGCAGATAAAGGTGCAACTCAGACAAAAAGAATGTCTATAAGAAAAGTCCAACTTATATACAAAAGAGATACTGCAGAAAATGGGAAGTGGAAATGAAGGAAGGATGACCACAATATGGAAAGTCACTGATCATCACGGTCTTTCTTATTAGACAGTCAAAGAAATCCCCAAGAATGATAAAACACACTACTATATTTAAAAAGCACTTTAAACACTACTAGAGGAGAAAGATTACCACCAACCCTGCTATGAATCCTGACACTTCACTGGTGACTTGCCTACCTGATACTCTAGTGTAATAGGAGTAAAAAAACATGGTGGAAGCTACCAGCCACTATCTGAGTAAATTTAAGACCTTATTTCACAAGGTGCAACCCATCTCTGACACAACTTGGGTACCCAAGAACCAAAAATCAGAGTGCTCATATGCCTGAGGGAAAACTAAATACTACTGTTCTGCTGAAGAGACAGAGCATTAAAATGAGTCCTTATTGTATACCTAAGCCATCATTATGAGACACTTCCTTCTGCAGCCGTGGGAACTAACAGAGAGACCTACAGCTGGACATTGTGGAGTGAGTAATTAGAACACTCAGTCCTTAAGGGGATGTCTCAATCAAGCCCCAGTGCTCAGGGAGCTAATTGGAAGAGACAGAAGGATGGTAAGAGCCAGGCGGGATGGACGACACCAAGAAAACATTGCCTTCCAGACAGAGTAGAACTGATGTAGACATGAATTCACAGAGACATGCACAGGGCCTATAGAGGTTCAAACCATATAGGGTCCCAACATTGAGAGGGGAACTTGGACTGAGCCTATCTCTAACCCAGAAGCTATTTCTACTTGATAATTGCTCACAAACGAAAAATTAGCTTCACCTTTGGAGGCTCCCTAGTTATACAAACCACTCTGAAGGCCTGCCCTGGGCCCAACACATGGCCACCACTGAGCAAACTTGGTGGAGTTTTTCTAGACTTTGGTCTCAGATTTCTTTGGGTACTTTGTTTGTTCATTTTGTTTTATTTTACTGGTCTTTTGCTATAGTTTCCAATTCTACATTTCTATGAGTTTTGGGTTATTATGTATGTGCATGTTTGTCTGTGTTTCTTATAGTTTTATTTTCCCTTTGTTCTTTTTAATTAAGTTTGTTGTTATTTTGTTTACTTGTTTGTTTTTTTAAAGAAAGAGAAAAAGATAGATGGAATTGGATTTGTGGAGAGTTGAGGAAAATCTGAGCAATGTTGGGGGATGCAAAGCTGTGATCAGAATAAATTATATGAAAAATTTTCAACTCACAAAATAATACAAATGTAGCCTGTCATGCTGGCTCATATCTTTAATCCTAGCATTCAGGAGGCAGAGGTAGGCCAGTCTCCATGAGTTCATGGCTAGATTGGTTCACATAGTGGTTTCCTGGCCAGCCTCAAAAAATGTATAAATATAAATGGGAATGAGGTGTATAATATTGGCAAAAGTGAAGAGGCAGATAAGACATTTAGGAGAAGAAAATAAAATGGAACATAATTTTATTCTTATTTCAAATAGATGTAATTATTGTAAAAAGAAATAGATAAATGGAATTTTTGCAGTATTTGTAATTACAAACAGAATGATTAACACACATACAAGCTTCCATGCCTAATACAAGAGCGTCACACAGAAATAAAGTAAATAACTCCACTAATTTCAGTCCTTCAAATTATTATTTCAAAATATATAATAACAGATATGATATCAGTAAATATAAAATCATTTAGCTTACATTTTCAGAAAAATGCTTTCAAAACTTTGGTAAATATTTTATAACTCTATAGAACTATCTAATGACTAGAAAAACTAATTTATAAGAAATAATTTGAAAGTAGCATAATAGAATTTACACATGATCACGCAAATTAATATTGAGTCATATCTATTATTAAAGACAGAATTTTAGCCAATAAGTTATCATACATTGTTACATTAAAAATGACATTTATAGTTAAAAGTATGCTTAATATTTTATACTAATTTTCTGAACTAAATATTATAAAATAAATAAAAATATACCTGTATTAAAAAACTAATTCACTCTTTTAGCATATAATACACTACTATAACACTGAAGATCCATGACATTGAAATCATAATTTTATTGTAAAGTGAGATTGTTGTAAAACAATCAGTAAAACAATGGGCATGATGGTATGGTATATGGCCATGATCCCTGACCTTGGAAGACTTACAGATAAGGACTGTGAGTGGGAAGCCAGGCTTTTTAATGTAGCAAACCATGTCTTTCTCTCATTCTTTACCTCAAAATGAAGAAACAAGGCACCACTCTACTCCCCAAAGACACAAAACAGTAAAATGTAGGAGCTATGCTAAATACTGTCTGTCTGGCCCAGGAACTCTGACTTGGTCCAAGAACTGGGGTGGCCAAAAAGGAAGAAAGGACATACACACAAAGGAAAGCCAGAGTCAGATGGGCTGTGCAGAGTGATGTAACTATGCTGACTATTGCTATAACCTGAAGTGTCAGCACATTTATTATGTACAGCACTGGGGGTGTGGTCGGGTATTGTGTAGGGGGAACTTAGCCCATCTAAGGCTGTAGGTGAGCAGTCTATAGACATATACAACTGGGAGGAAGAGGCAAAGCAATCCATCACTTCTGAATCCAACCCATTTTGGAAAGACTTTCACAATCTGAAGCTCCTTGTCATGATTATGCCCATGTCAACAGCATAGATTCCTTCAGGGTTTCCTCTACTCCCTATCAGACTAGATTTGTTAAATTAGATTTCTTTTCCTGTGTGAATCAGAAGATTATCAAGGTACTACCTAATTTGACTTTGCTTACTCCAACCAATAAGAAACAAGTTTTCCAATATTTAATTGCTCCAAAAATTGCCACCAATCACATTAAAGCACCAGAAAGCTTTTATATAATTCATTAACATTATGTCTGCTGAAGAGCCAGAATACCTTAAGTCCTTGGAAATATGTGGGAATATATATATATATGTGGAGTTTTACTTACAAGGCACCAGTCCAAGATTAATATTTATTAGAATATAAATCAACACTCACTATACTAGTAACAGCTTATAATGGCACCTGAACAGGGACTGGAGTATCCGAGCGATGAATGAGCGATGGATGGACGATGGTTTCCGATCCGGTCTCTGTAGCAGCCAGGAACCAGGAAGAGACCTCTCCGTGTTCCAGCAGCCCCTTATCAATGGGGTTGGCCACACCCCCTCCAGGAGCTCGGGACCCTGGATAAGCATCTTAGGACCTTATCAGCTGACACCTGAATCCCACTAATCTCCCCTTTTGTCTAAGAAGGTTCTAAACTAAGACTATGTACAATAGGAATTATTATGAGGTAGTAACCTTAAATAGCTATTCTTCAACCCCTTCAAGACCTGAGAAGGAAGATGTATCACTTGAAATTCAGAAGTACATGGAAGTAGTGGCTTTTAAAATTTGGGAGAGGACAGCTGAGGGGTCTGGCGCGGCAGGGTCTGGGTCTCTGGCCGCCCGAGACCAAGAAACCAAGAGACCAAGTGACCAAGAAACCACACCATTGCAATATATATATATATATATATATATATATATATATATATATATATATATATATATATATATATATATATATATATAAAATTTAGTCTTGGTGTGAGTAATGCCTGTGATGCCTGGAGGAAAAAACTTTCCTCTGGTAGCTACTTTTCATCAGTAAAAAGCAAAGTATACAGGCTTTTTCACATCAGCACTGTACCTAAGAACTTGCAAAGACAATAGCTGTGATCAAAGTGATTACATAATTAAGTATATCACAATCTGAAGCCTTTTTCAGATGTTCATCTGTCTTTTGTGATTGAAGACATTAAGTGTTGGCAGCATCCTCACCTCTGCATTTTGGAAGCTTTATTGTTGATAGGAATCTTGTAAATTTCTTGGAGAGTGTGCTTTTGGTTTATTTCTGGAATGTCTTAGTACATGGACCAGACAGTCCACATCAGACTCTTACCAATCTATTTCAATTCTTTATCCACGGACAAAGAAAGTAGCAATGGGCAACAAAAGACATCATCAGACAAATGCACTTCAGAGCTCTACATGTTACATTGTTTTTGTTGCCAGTTTGTGAATCATGGTGGCATATTTTATTCCTACAACTTTCTTAGTACAGGATCATTGATTAATGAAAAAAATAAAAAGATTTTACAGATATGGTATCAAATTTCTCTGTCAAACCAGAGGGCCATTTCTGATGTTTGTTCTTTCTTTCTGCCTGTTTTGATTGCTCATACTGGGATGAAACCGGTTGCAGTTTCAACTGTTCCAAACAATACATGCAGCAGAGTGCTTGATTAGTATGTGCTAGGCCCCGAGTTCAATTCCCAATACTGTGGTACAAAATACAAGTGCTTTGGCATTTGAATGTTTGGATGTTGAATTTTATATCCCTTATTTTTTATTTAAGTAAGGCTATTAGGGTCAGTAAATATATTCCACTAGCTTCTTAGCCTGTACAGGTCACTAAGACCTCTTTAGTACCTTAGGTTCTCCTCTGACCCAAGAAATTGCCTGAAGAAATGAAGGGTCATCTGAGCCTTCTTGATAAAGTCTCAAGTAGGATAGGTCATACATAATAAATCCATCCAAATTTTTCTGTCTTAAGATTTTGGATCACTTTTTCTTCATTGAGTTAGAGAATGTCATCATTCAACAAATCGATGCCATGTCAAGGTGTTTACAGTAGCACAAACACTCTAATTCCACTGCTTTAAGTAAGTACACTTTGAGTAAACCACTTATCTTAAGAACAGTTTATTTCACTCTCATTGGCCTAGTATCTTTTTAATCAACCTTTTTGCATAGTCTTCAGATATTAACTAATGTATGTTAGTAAAATCTTGGAAATACTTTAAAATCTCTTTTTGGGTCATTGTATTCATTGAAAAGCACAATCTGATTCTTCATCCTTTTATAAGAAAACACCTTGAAAATATCTGTAATAAGGTTGTGAAGCAATGGAAGAGTATTTTCTTCATTGACCAGTGAAGCTCATGCTTAGATTTTTCTTTAGTAACCCAAACATTTCTATTTCAAGTCTCAAAGACAACACTTGTTCATATCAATATCCTTATGCTCAAATAGTATGTTTAAAGAGAATATGTTCTCAACTCACCTTGTAATATACCATCTAGAACAAGTAGGTTATTTTAAAGCTGCGTTTTTACCATATTGGTTATATATTAAAAATAAAGAAAAGATTTTTGTATTATATACACATAATATATATGTAATGTATATTATATAATTATACTATATGGAATTATATCACATATGATCATGTTATACATGTAATTGTAGTAAAATGTGTAATATATTATATAATTATAGCAATACTATATATGTAATACATTATATTACATACAATATATGACTACATTATATATAAATGTATTATATATTTGATATGTTGCATATAATATATAACTATATTACATATATAATATTTTTTACATGCACACAGATAGAGGAAATTGTGAGCACTGTCTCCCACTACCACAAATTATGTAGTCGGATTTCTGCATCAGAGAAAATGACAGGGGTCAGCATACAAAGAGTGCAATGGAGGAGATTAACCCTGAAAAAAACCATCTTCTTGATTATGGCATTTCTCTATATGAGCCCACAGTGACTCCAGCTTGTGGATTGGTTCCATTTTGACTCAAGGTTAGAGAGTTCAACCTGTTTTGCTCCTTAAGGCTGACTATCAGGATGTCTGGCCAAAGGTATGGTTATCAGATACCTTGCTCTTCAAGCCCAAATAACGGGGTGTTTGGTAAAAGGCACAGTTACTGCATGTTTGGAGAATTAAGGAAGTGTTTACATTTGCTTGTTCCTTGAACCAATGGTAAGACAGTCCTTTTCCCCCTTTGTAGTGTGTACAAAAAGGCAATAAGGAATAAAATCAGGCTGCTGCAGTTATCACAGAGAGCCCTCTCAATTCTGTCTTCTACCTTTTGTTTCTTAACTCTTTCATCAATCCTCACTCCTCTATTCAGCACTGTTCAAAAGGCAGGACCAGACTTTTCTCTGGCTAGAAAACGTTAATTGTATATATATTTAAAGCCCCATTTTGTGTTTGAAAATTAAAGCCCGCGGTATAAATACACAAACGACTTTAGTCAACTTTTGAATAATAATAAGAAATAATAGTCTATTCCCTCCTAATTGATATCAGCAGTTAAGTACAGCATATATATGTTCCCTCACATGAATATCTTTCATGCACATTTCAAATAATCTCATCATGATTCCTGTGCTTACCATCACTGCTTTGCCAGTTTCTAGTGGGGTTTGTTCTAGGAATTTTAAGCTTCTATGGATCAGCAACTCCACAGAGAAGACAATTGTAGCACATCTTTTTCTAGGGCTTACTGTAGCTCACAAGTAGTGATAATTTAGTCTAATCTTAAAAAGGAAGATTTTTTTTTTTAAACCTAGAAATCCCTTAACAGCATGCAGTAGTTATAGATATGCTTTTAAATCCGAAAGAACAAAAGGAAAGTGTGATGTCATCTAGCAATTAATGTGAGGCCAATTTCTGAGCTGCTCAAAAAAAAAATTAAAAACACGAACCATAGAACACACAAGAGCTAGGATTGAGGAAGAGACCGGTCCCTGGGTAATAGAAATCCTGTAAGATGTTGCTGAGGAAAAGCTCAGAACATAAAAAGAGCCTCTACTGCTTCTTCCTTTCCCTTGTTCACCGCCCCAAGTGGCAGACTCTAACCCAAAGTGAACAACCAAGAGGACCTGCAAGAGGCCAATGAGTGGATGCAGATGACTTACTGTTATCTTCTCAGCTTTCTCCTTGTTGGGGGAAAGTCTGTTCTCCAGAACTGTGGGGTGTACAGCATATGCTTCTTTGTATAACAAGTTTGATTCTTCTAGTTGCCACTGTGGTTTATTGTAGGTGGAGTTTCTCTTAAAGTGCACCAATCCAAGATTAATATTTATTGAAATATAAACCAACACTCACGATACAAGTAACAGTTTATATTGGCACCTGATAGACTGGATTATCCGAGTGGTGGATGATGGATGCCAAACCAGTCTCTCCAACAGTCAGAAACCAAGAAACGGGCTTCCCAGGGTCCCAGCAGCCCCTTATGAATGGGGTTGGCCACTCCTCCTTCAGGAGCCCAGGACCCTGGATAAGCATCTTCGGACATTATCAGCTGACACCTTGATCACATCACAGTTTGTCTTTGCCAATTTGACTAGTTAACAGAGCCTAGGATATTTCCAACCAAATTGTTGGAAGTATTTACACTTTTAGAGGGAATAAAATATTTCATTAAAAATTAAATTCCTACCACTTTAATCTAAATTCTAAAATATTAAACATTTATTTAATTAATATGTAATTACATCATTTCTCCCCTTTTTTCCTCTTTTTCTTTTTTTGCTCCCATGTCTGCCCTGTTCCTCCCAAATTCATGGTCTCCTCTCCTTTAACTATTGCTGTTATATACATATACAACAAAACAAATATTTACATACAGTGTGTTGAGTTCCTTCAGTGCTGCCTGCAAGTATGTTTCTAGGAATGACCACTTGATACTGGATAACCAGTCTGAGGGCGCTCATCACTAGGAAACACTAATCCTCTCTGTCAGCTTCTAATTACTTGTAGATAGCTCTTCATGTAGGAGTGGAGGGACCTTGAGATTTCCTCCATCTTTGTTGGGCTATCAGGTAACGTTGGCCTGATTCAAATCTCTAGGCAGCCTTGTTGTTGAGATATTATGTCTATAACTTCTCTGTTGTCACAGACAAAAAGATCTCACAGTCGACATTCTGATGCTCTGAATGTTACCATCTTTTGCCTCCCCTTCAGCAATGTTCCTTGAGCCTTAGATGCAGTAATTGTGCTGAAGTATCAACTGTTGATCACCCTCCAGTCAGCTGTTACCTGCATTCTGACCACTTATGTCTTTCTGTAATTTATTTATCTGAAGTTAGGCATTACTTATATAAATTATATAATTATATAAAATGATGAATATAATATGAAATTCAATGTATATGCATATATATGTACATATATATAAGTATATTTAACGAAGTTATACTACTTGGGAATATAATATTCTCCTTAAGAGCCACAACAATCTAATAAAAAGAAAGAATCCCAGTACCAGATATGAGAAACCTCCATTTGACTTGTTGGCAGGGGAGGCCAGGAGACTACCAAAACAATATAAGCTATTGCTACTGCCCTTGGTTGCTTCCTGAAATCCAAGGTAAATGCCTATTGCTGAAAACACCACACACCTTGAGTATGGTGTTAGAAAGATTTGAGGTGGAAATAACCTGGAAAACTTCTTCCTGAGGATTATCTTTCATAGTACTAGAAGCAAGTTGTTAAGAGAGGCAAACAATCAACAACCATTCTAGCTGTGATTGCCTATGAAACAATTTATCAAGGAGCAATAGTGGCACTTATAACTTGGTGGTAATCAACAGTGGGCTAATGAAAGTAAGGCTCACCTAACAGGAGAGAAATCATTCCTAGTACTGAAAACTAAACTAACTATATGGAGCTAGTGAGATGGAGTAGAACTCTCTATCACCACTTTCCTAAACCAGTAAAACTCCTAACTGCACTCTAAGTATGTATCCTTATATCCTCAGACAATTGTAGCTCTCACACCTCATCAAATAAGCTTCTATTGCAGAAGGAGACTACTGTAGAGAACTCGTAAGTAGTCTTGTTGTGTGTTATATTCTCTTCCTAAGAAATATTACTACATTATTTTAAATATATATCTCTGAATTTAAACTTTGTGGTTGCTTTATTATGCAATAAAAATAAAACATTGAAGCTTATGAAAATAAAGAGCTGCCATTGTCAATCATAGAATCATAGAGTTCAGAAGACTTTTGTTTATCTAGGAAATATATTTAAAAGGATTCCTTAAGAAGTTTTATACACCTATTGTAATTTTGTTTGACTTGTAAGTCTCATTCCTGGATTTATCTATAAATGATATTCACAGTGTGCTTTCTTCAAACATAGCTTACTTTCACATTTCTGTGGATCATGCTGTTACAATTTTCTCTTTCCTTTCTTTCTTCAAGGCTAACCAGTGTATTTCAGTTGGCTAGACACAGGTCCACTGTTTCTACCTTTAAGCAAATTTTCCTCCATGTTTTCAGAGTCCTTGGTTTCTACTGTGTGTTTCACTTATTACATGATTTTCAATACATATGGGCATCATAAAGAATGTGAAGTTTTATGAACTTCTTTACCAAGAAAACCTAACCAAATGGGAATCTCAACATAACATCTAATATTTAATGCATTCTATTTCCTCCATTAAATTTTGAGTTCACTTCCAGGCAATAAATAAATGCAATTTGTATTTCTATTCCTAGCATCTAGTTTAATGCTGGATATGTAGTGTACTCCAATAAATGCCTAATGTAATTTTACTGCCTGTCATTGGAACAATGCCAAAGTCACATATTATAATGGTTTGGGTGGTGTGCGTAGTTCAGCTTTTTCTGTTCATTTTGATCTGACAAGTACCAATTTTCTAACCTTTAAAACAGCTGAAAAATATTTTCTTTAAGTTAATATTCCTTTCTGAGGCTATTTATCCATTTCTTACTGACATTTGATAGCCCGAAGAAGTGCGATTATTCCAATTTTATGAGAAGATATTAGTTTTACCTGATTAGTAACTGTTAGATTGAATTCAATTTTAATTTCACATTCATCATATCAATAATTTATTTAGGAAATATTGCATAGCTTCCTTGAGAAAATTGGCTTTTCTTGAAAAGGACCTTTGATAGCCCCTGTTTCACTATAACTCTTGGTTTGGTAGCAATGCTTTCCAAGCTGTCAGCTATTTTTAATTTTTTCATAAACTTTGAGCTGACTCTAAGCCTGTTGGGATTAGTAATTAAAGTCTATGCTGTTCCTGAAACACTAAAAGTGATTCAAAGAGAAAGGGACTGTAAGACAAAGGGTAGTCTTTGTCTATTTAGGGAAGAGTTCTCCAGTAGGTAGGGACAGTATCCCATGAAGCTGTGTGTGTAGGTGGATCTCAGTGTTCCCTTGTGGTAGCTGCCCGGGTGATAAGCAATTATGTTTACTTACAATATAGTAACTTTGTTGTCTTTGGTTGTTACTTTATGTCTGTGGATTGCTGTTCTTTAGAACAAAGGCATAAGAGAAAAAAAAAACTACTAAGAGAAGTATGTTTTATACTTAAATATTGAGTGTGAGGGTATTTCATTTTTAAGCTTCCAAAGCTAGTATGTTACCATGGTGAACAAATGGGCTTTTTGTCTGGGCAGAGCCTGCTTGCCCTTCTAGCTAACACCTCCCTGAACACTAATGGTTCTAATGCTAATAGAGTCCAGTTGTGTTTCCCAAACTCATTTCTTTTCTCTGCATCTTGACAGTATATCAGTTTGAGGCAAGCTGTGACAGGCACATTTTCTAAAAGGATACCCATGTTGGGGAGTAACAGCCAAAGGCTCAGTGCCAGGTTTAGCCATTAGCAGTAGGAAGAAAACAATTCCTTTCTTTAGCCTTGATCACTGGAATGCTACCCACTGACATTTGAAATAGCTATGTCCTGTTAATTAAACAAATTGTTTTGCACATCTGCTAGGTGTTTAAAGGATGTGAGGATAGGATGTTCAGGTCTTTTGTGCTGTTTCAGAAGATTTGGGTGTATTCTGCAGCTATATCTAAAAAGGAAAAAAGGAAAGGTTGGCTTTCCTCCTGACACATGGTGTTAATGTACTCACCACACTCAGGGATTGCAGAGGATAATGATTTAAAATTTGTAAAGGTTCATTGAAATATCACTCCTTTATAAGGCTTTTAGTGGAAATATGCACATTGGAATGATTTTTTCTTTATCTCCAGAATATCAAGGTGTCCTGGGACTTCAGAGTAACAGTCAATGGCAATAGTATGAAAAACCAAGATAACGTTATCAGTTAGTCTTCAAGTTACCTTTGTGTCTGATTCCATATTTTAAAGTTTATGTTGTGTTTTACTAAGTTTGTTTCACTTACCTGCCTCTGTGGGGAAGAGTAGAAATCAGTGTACAAAGTGGACGGGAGGAGTGTTTATGAAATCTGTAGGTGCATCTTAGCATACGAGTATTGAAGTTAAAATAAGAAAAAGGAAGACACATGATGTGATTGTTGGTGGCCAGCCATTGTTGCCATACGGTCAATGGCTGTACCAAACCAAGCTATTTAAATTTTATCTCTTTTCTTTTCTTTCCTTTTTACACTTCCAAGTTAAGTTTTTCAAGTTTTGCTTATCATCATTCATCATTATGATTTCATTTAAAGAAAAAATTTTACCATGAAATTTTATTTTTTAAAGCACCGACACATACATATTGTATTGGGCAGAATGTGGTAAGACATCCTCACAAAATGTCTTTGACTGAAGAAAGTCAGTTCAGACTTACTGCTTGAATTACTGCGATGGCAACTATGCTGTGAGAGATGCTGAGTCATTTAATAGGGTGCAGTCCTTATTATAATCCTTGTGAAACTAATTCAGTCCTGCTTGATTTCAAGTTCTCAAATGATAGTTTACCCATACCCTCTTACCCAAAGGCCTGAACAGATACTACGTACTTACTACCACTGTATTTTTAGGGTGTTTTTTGAATGGTTGATGTTGTTGTTTCACTTAAGAATGAGACATGATGATTACAGACAATGTGTACACACGAGCCACTGTTTTATTGCATCAACATATATTTAATGTGAAGCTGTATTTTCTAGGATTCTCTTGTTTGTATAATTCAAGTTTACAGTGAGCCACAGGAAAATTTTATGCAGGATTTGGTCTATGAATGTGAAATAGTAGTCATCATATTTGAAAGTATAATTGCCAAGCTATGATCCAGCTCACTGCCTGCTCTTGTAAATAGCTGCACTGAAACACCATCACATTTGTTTATCCATTTTCTTCGTACATTGAGAGATTTGAGTGACTTTAAAAGAAATCTCATGTCCTTCGATGTCTACAGGGTTTTACTATATTGCATTTTATTTTTAAAATAAGTTTGTTGGCCTCCGTATTCCAGAATGTTGAAGAGTTATAGTTGGTACAGCCGGTTGATCTCATTGTTGTGAAGTAGCTGGATTAACTTCAGCTTCTGGGACTCCCAAGCCAGGCATGTGTATGATTTTACAGCAGTCTGCACCAGCTTTAACTGCAAGCCATCTGTATTCTGAGATTAACAGTAGTGAGAGATAGAGAAGGTTTACATTTTGTCATGTGAACTCCAATTTGTTTAGACATGTTCTCATTTGTCCTCTGCATGTCCCTACTCTGTTCACATTTCTTTATGACTTCTTTCCTCTTTTTGACTTCAATGGACTTCCCATCCATCATAAAAAGCCAAGCAACAATTTTCCTTAAAATTTTTTCCTCTGAATTTCTGCTGGTTTGTCACTTTTCAGTGAGCATCCAATCATCTCGTCCCTGAACATTCATTCTCTGAATTCAATAACTAATATATTTTTTGTGATTAAATCTCTATAATGTCTCAGTTTTAACTGATTATCTTACTTAGTTTTGATAACAAAAGCACCTTCTTATTTTTCAACTATTGTCTCTTTTTCCACTTCTGTACTCTCCTCCCAGCTGTTAATAATTCCATACCTCTATACAAGCAACCAGCTCTTCCTTAGTTGTATCTGCCACTCTCTTCCCCACTCTCACCTTGTGCTATGTTTCAGTGAATGGTTGAGCTTTGGATACTCAACCTGATCTTCCCAAGACACCAGATCTGACACCTTTGTTTATCTCCTATTCTTTTCACGCTGGGCTTACTTTTCTCTCAAGACGATCTCACATCTCCATTTCTCATGTTGCTCAGATTCCTCCAAAACCTTTTTTTTCTTCTTCAAACTGTATTTTCTTTCACTGCATTATCATTTCTATTACCAATATAGTCTCCATTTACACAGGCTTCCTCAATTCAATCAACCTTTCTATGAACATGCAGAGATATCCTCCATGTTTCTTACCGCATGAAGACTTCCTTGGTCTCTTTGCCTGTGTCACCTCCTACTGAATTGTCTAATCTCCCACCTGCATTTGTAATACTGACTCTGCACAGTATTTTTGGAAATGTTCCCTTTCATTTCCTTATTCTACTGCCTTTCGGTCTTGTACTCATTTCCTTGGTCGATCTTTACTCTGTCTTGTTAGTTCATCTTCCTGACCTAGTATCTTCTCACTGAGGTTCACTCTCATCTTCTGATGGTCTATCTCTACATAAGTTCCTAAATGATGTTCATTAAGAACATGACCCTTGTGGTGGGATTTAGGTGTCAGCTGATAAAGTCGGAAGACACTTATCTAGGGTCTGGGGCTCTTGAAGAGGGTGTGGCCAGCCCCCATTTAAGAGGGGCTGCTGGGATCATGAGAACCTGGTTTTAGTTCCTCACTGCTTGAGAGACTGATTCAACATCCATTATCCATCACATAAATAATCCAATCTCTCAAGTGCCTATACAAACTGTTGCCTATATAATAAATATTAGTTTATATTTCAATAAATATTAATCTTAAATTAATATATTTAAGAAAAATTTACGCCTTCATTTGGTGCCCAATGTGGGGCTATTGACCCACCAGCTTAAGAGACTAAAAACTTATCCAAAAACAAAAAACAACCAAAATATTCAACTTTAAAAACCTACATTCCAATATATAAGCTAAAAGCTCCCTCCCTCACTCCTTTATACAAAGCTCCACCCCTCACTCTCAAGCCAACCAACAAAAAGACAGATAGTTCACTGCCCACGCCAGCCAGCTGAGCCTAAGCTCACCATCCACAGCTAAGACCACATATTATGACAACTGCCCAAATAATTCTGCCAAGCCCATTTCCCGACATGCCTGCCTAACACACAACACTAAGCCAAAAGTCACCCCGCCACACCACAATAAAGACTACAACCCCCACCACTACTTTCAAATGAAATTTATACCACCTTTTCTCAACACTAAACAAAAACTCCTAATCACTACTAATTTGACATCCATGGTCCATCATATAAACAATCCAATCTTTCAAATGCCTATATAACCTATTACATATATCATAAATATTATTTTATATTTCAATAAATATTAATCTTAAATTAATATATTTTTTAAAAAAATTACGACTTCAGACCCCCTCACTCATGTCTCTCTCATAGGCCTCTTCTCAGAGCAGTTTTAAGATACAGCCCTTTTTAAGATCTTCCCTTTAATATTTTCTTTTATTGAAGAAGACCCTCCTTGAACATCAGCAAGAAATTTTCTTCAACACACCTGATGTACAGACAAGTAAAACAAGGATACCTCAGCCAACACACTCTAAAAATAAACAGAGGAAACAGAAACAAAGGAATATAAATATACTGTAAACCAACCAAGAAACCTAGAAATGAGCACCTAAACCTATACTTGAAAGAGGAGAACCAAAGCCATCTTGAGAACAGGCCTCCATCGTGAGCTATCTGGTGAAAGGGAGCTGAACTTAAGCCCCCAAATGTGTTGTGATAGCAGAGTTCAAAGCGAACATCCTAGACACAGTCAAACAGGATACATGGCAGTAAAACTTAACAAAGACCAGATGTCCCTGCAGATATCTTATATCCTGCCATAAATCCTGTCAGCATTCTATGGTTTCCTGCAGGCATCCTGCCTTCCTGTCAACTTATGTTTTTGTTTTGTTTTGTTTTCCTTTATAAACCCTTTGTAAGCAGGGCTCAGGGCTTCTACTCTCACTTGCTGTATTGGAGTGTTGAACAAGATCCTTGCCCAGGCTCAAATAAAGAAACTTTTGTTTTTGCATCGGAAAGTTGTTTTCATGGTGGTCTTGTTTGGGGTTTTGCAACACAGGCATATCATTTTGGGGCTCATTCTAGAATCCTCAAACCTCCCAGACCCCAATCCTGAGGGTTCCAGACTAACCGGTGAGTCTTCATTTCTGTCTTCTATTCTGTTTTGTCCTTCCCCATGACTTTTGACTTCTGTGAGTCAGACATAACGACCCTCCAAGGTGTTTTTCTCTGAGGCAGTCAGTGGAGCCGAAGCAGATGCACTGCGGGTCTCTCAGACTGCAGGGGTCTAGAAGATGTTCTGAACCTCAGAACATGATTCTGATCCTTCCTAGAGAGCAGGGAACCTCTCATTCTCACTGTTTTTGGGGCCTTGAGTTGGAGGCCGAGGCCAGACTCCAGCCTGTTGATTTTGTCTTCCAGACTCTATTCATCTCATTAGGCCCCTATCATCTTGACCTTTCGCATCTTTGTGTGTGACATTGATGCTTGAATTAATGCTGACCACAAAAATAGGATGGACTCCTTCCTCAACCTTGGACTAATTCCAACCTAGCACACTGGAATGATGTAAAGAACACTGCTCATAATAACCATGTGGAAAAATTTCAAAAAGGCAAGTTTAGTATTTCCTAAAGCTCAGAGTGTCCATCATTCATTGTCAGGTGGCCTCCTGAGGATGCCTTTGATGTCATTCTCTTTACACAGTAGGGGAGATTGTTATTTTCCTGCGTAATGGCACCCTCATCAGATCCCTGGAAGGGACTGATCAGGATTCCTTCCTTTTGAGTTAAACCTTCTTTTGTCTCAAAAGGTGAAGTGAGGACAGCAGGAAAGAGGCAAAAATCCAGCTTCTGCCCCACTCTTACAGGGTGATACAGCTGAAGAAGACATGCTCCCTCCTCCCTATGTGCCCCCAACTGTTCTTTTTACCCACCAACTCACTTGAGACAATTGTCAACAATTGTTGCAGGCACTTTCACCACAGCAGAGGGGGTTAGGATCATCCTAACAGCCTGCAAATTGGTTCCTTGGCCTGATGGAGAGCCAGCTGCTGACCCTGCTATAAGACCCAGCTGGGACCATAACACCACAGAAGGCAAGGAGGGACTCGAGGTCTATCACCAAACTCTGTTGGTAGGTTTCAGGGCAACAGCCAGACAGCCTGTCAATATGAGTAAGGTATATGATGTGAGACAGGGAGCCAAAGAGAGCCCAGTGGCCTCCAATATGACCCAGAAGCAAGCACCAGGGACAGACTTAATCCTGATTTTTGCCTTTGTGAATCAGGAAGCACCAGATATCAGAAAGAACTTCAAGAACTAGACAGGTTAGAAAGAAAATGTATAAGAGACTTAATGATGGTGGCAGAGAGAATTTATAACACTAGGGAGAGCACAGAAGAAAAAGAAATATAAAAGGAAAAATGACAGGAAAAAATCCTTTCCAGAATTTTAGAGGCACAGCAAGAGAGACATCACTGGCAGCTCATTGGAATCTTAACCAGTCCTGGGACCACCAGCCACCCACAAGGTTAGGAACAAACAAGATCAGATGGAGAACAGTTCGAGAACCAAGAATGGAACGTTCCTAGACTAGAAAAGAATCAATGTGCATAAGGAGGAAAGATACTAGGCTAAGAAATGCCCCAAGAAAAAGCAAAAGACCAAGATCCTTCAGCTGGACATTGACAGTGACTAGGGAGGTCCAGGTTTGGCCCACCACCTTGAACCCAGGGTAACTATGAAAGAAGAAGGGGAAAAAAAGATAGACCTTATGGGGAATACTAAGGCAGAGAATTCAGTACTGTTGGAGCTGGCAGGACCCCTGTCCAACAAAATAACATGGGTCTAGGGTGCCATAGTAACCAAACCCTACTCATGGAATACCCAAAGATTAGTGAGTATAGAAATGGGCTGGGTAACTCATTTGTTTCTAGTGACACCTGACTGCCCATACACCTTTCTGAGCCAAGACTTGCTCACAAAAATGAGAGCACAGATTAATTTTTCTGAAAAGTAGGCAAAATTGTTTCTACATGATGGCCAATCACTCCAGGTATTGATGACTCATGACGTTGCATGAATAAAGGAAACTCATGGCCAAATCCCTGGGAAAGGCAGAGATATCAATGAAGAAACACCATAGTCAGATCTCACCCAGCTGTCTTCCAGTTTCCTCAGCCTCGCTCCTGTTGGCTTCTTCTGCCTGATCTGTCTTTCTATGCTTGCCTTAAATACTTTCTTTGCTCAGTTAAGGTGTGGCACCACCACTGCCTGCCTGGGAGCCTGGAACTCCTATAAACTAAGATGACCTCAAACTCAGATTAGATTAAGCACATAGGTCACCACTCCTGGGATATTCCCTGTGCTGGGATTAAAGGTGTGAGTTACCACTGTCTGATCCTCCTAGACTGACTGTGGGTAGATCCCTCTGATACCTTCACTGTTTTTATTATATTTGAAAATATTCCCACATATCCCCCTTTGTGTCAAATTTTAAAAAAGAAAGTTATAGCCAACATAAGAAAAACCATATACAATAGGTATAATAATTATGTACAATATATACAAGCAATAAATGAGTAATGTCCAGTCCATTAACAATTGGCAGTTCAAAAAAATTTCATTAATTATCCTATTTTGATGAGTCCAAAGGATTATACCTAATTCATTTTCTTTTTAACTTGTATTTCTAACTAAAAACTATTATTTTGATGTCTCTTAAACTTATACATTTTAAGTTTTCTTTTCTAAAACTGTCACTAGAAAACTATAACTATCTCATCTCCAACTACCTCAGAGACCCAAGAAGAAAATAATATTTACCCAAGTAAACAGGAAGTGCAAGCAACTTCCAAAATCTAGAAATGACAGAGATGACACCTATCTGCCTGGACAGTCACCCAAAGTTCCTTTATAAAGTTGGGGCATCTATCTTCAGCCTACAGGCCCAGAGTCTCTTTTCATTTCAGTGAAGCAGGAAGTCTGCTCTGCCCATTCTGGTATAGTTCATCAGTTGCTTTTCTTTGTGTCCTGAAGGATATCTGACAGTTTTCTCTGAAAAGCAGGACCTGAAAGACCACCTCAGCTTGTTCTGTCAAAGTACAGAGGTCACTTTCCTAGGAGACCTGCATGTCCAGTTTAAACAGCATACTGTCAAGCAGTCAATACAAGAACAGGTTCTTGTCCAGTGACTAACCATTGTCACAAAGAAAGTAGACTCCATATGGAGTTTCTTCAATGCCCATTTTTCTCTTGAAGTAGATTGGTGCTGCCAGGAGCAGACCTATCTCACTGTCCAGAAAATCTAAGTTCTTAAAATATTTAAATACCATATTCTATGGATCTCTGAAGTGTTTGAAGAAGACCTGTTCATCTAAGATATATTTGATCTTGAAAACATATCTAACATGACTATGTTTGAATGTAATGTCTAACTACTAACTTGCATTGCTTTATATTCTAATTAGTTGGTAATAAAAACTTTTATGGACTAGCAACTTGTATTACATTGTTAGATGAACTGAATAAGTACACTACCTTGAACAAACATAGAGATACTTGTACAGAAGATTATTAATCTCAATATTCCCAATTTGTATACAATATATAAAAATACAATTCAATGTAAAATATTTAAAGCTAGTACATCCTTGAAAAAAAGATTCAATAATCCTTTTATCCTATATATCTGTATCTCCCTTTTCTTTCTATTTTTTAAAAACACAAATCTTGAATCTAATCATTCTTGTTTAACTTTTTCTAACTATAACCATTAACAATTTTTAACCAATTAACCTAAACAATGACAATCATCCATAACCCATTGAACGACCAAAAACCACCCACCCCACCACTTGGGAATTTGGGCACCAAAGGTGCGGATATAGGCAGAAATTATAGAAGTACTTTAGAATTTTCTGTAGTTAGTATTTATCTATCTGAAGTTGTAAGATAGTCTGTTTGTTAAGCATACTTACTAGCAGATTAAGACCATCTTGAAAGAATAAAGCAGATGCTTGACAATACAGTCATATTCAGAAGTTCACATGCTCAGGGCAGACATGAGAAGTTAAAGCATGATTCATGCTTAGCAATTATGGATCTTTCCAGAGTTTGAAACTATAGCTACTGTAAATGCCTCTATAAATCTTCAGTGACTAGTTCCATTGACAGTTGGGATGTTTGGCAATGAAAAACAATAAAATATCTAAGGAATAAATACTAAAGAACAATTTGGGTTGGTAAGAACTCTTTTCCTGGGACAAATCAATCATGTTTTTATATTTTATTCTGTAGTTCCAAATTCATTGTGCTGAATTATTCCATCATATCAGAAAAAATTACAATCAAGTGGAGTACCAGTTGAATCAACCTGTTAGAGATGCTAGAGATAACTATGTCTAAAAGTTTTCAGAAGTGTGTGACAGAGGGAAATAGTTTAGTCAACATGTCACTGAGTTTTACTGACAGTGACAGTTATTAAGCGATTGCCTGTCAGAATCACATTCATGCAGTGAAATTCAGCTGGTGATGTTGGGATCGGGAGTGTGTAAACTGAGGTATTGTTTTCTCGTTGACTCCCTGTTGGTCTTGGCTTAGAGGAGTCACTAACAGGAGTTTAGAGGACACGGGCAGAAAGAAGGAATGGGCTCCATTTGCTTGTTCTCTGCGGTTTTCATTTTCTTTCTCTTGTTTCTTTAGCAATATTTCTCCATCAACGCAACCCCTTCTTATACTTAGACAGGATTTCATCTTTATGATCTTCAAATACTTGAGTCCCAAATCATTGTAGCCACCCCCTACACATACCCCCAAGATGTCAGCAGAACATGTGAGAGAGAGACTCTTCCCACACTCTCAAATGCAGGTATATAAATCTCTCTTTTGATAATTGTTAATATCAGCACTAGTTGTCCAGACTTGTCCCCAGAATTATATTCCCCATCCTGGTCTTCTCAGCTTCTAATATCATTTTAGAACCCCCTTGGCAGGAGTTGCTTCCTGTAGTTGCAACCTGCTTAAAGCCTACGTTTTCCTCTTGACTTGGCAGTTTTCAAGCAGCCAGGGGAAATTCGTTTACACTCCATTTTCCAGCTAAAATAACAGGTGTCAATTATCTCATCTGACTGGGTCTTGATCAATACCATGGCAGAACCACAGAATTGGACTAAAATATACCACACTTTAAGATGTGAATCCAGCTTTTCAACATGCCCAATGAAGCAAAGATTCAAATAGAATGCAGTACCTTGATGACTTTTGCCATGGCAACAAGCACTGAGCCAATGTGTAGGTACAGAACACTAATTTATGTCATAAATTTCTTCTTGTAAACTTTATCTATTAACTCCTCTTGCCCTTTTTATAAATTATAGTTGTGTAGTGCCACAGTTAAATACATTTCTTCATAATTGAAGTAGAGCTCAAGTTAATCATTGAGGCCATGCTACTGTTTATTAGCTAACAAGCTAATGAAATGAAGACAGTGTTTTCGCTGAAATTCTAGGTGGGTTCTCTTTGACCCTAACACCACATACTACATAGACAATTTCCAAACAGTTTTTCTTGTTTGCTTGCTGTTTTGCTTTTTCAAAGTCCTACTGTACCTTGAACCTTGCTTTGGTGAAGGTAATTAAAGCATTTTGTATTTTAAATTTTCTGGAGTAATACTTTAAATTCCATATTGGTATCTCACTGTATATATTGCTATTACACTTTGTAATCTATGTCTAAAATTCCTCAGGTGTGTGGATGATTTCAGAAACACCACGGAAATCAACTCTAAAATACGGTTTTAGGTTTTGTGGAAATCATTGTTTGAAAGTTTTAGAGTCTGGATTTTTTTTCTGCCTTTTTCATTTTCTTTTGTAAGCTGTCCATTAACACTCTGAAATGAGAAGTAGGTCAAAGCGAGTGTCCTGGCCCCTGCACTGGCATCACACTGTGCAGAAGAACATTGCTTTCCTGTGGCCAACCATAAGTAAGGTAGATCCTACCCAGTTTACCAGCTCTCCATGGACAACAACAGGAAAAACATGGGAGGCTGTTTTGCTTTTGTCTCTGATTCAAAACATTTTTCTGGGCTTCTTTGGACTGGCTCCATTTTAAGGCCCAATAGATCTCAGAGAAACAGCCCCAAGACTCTGCTATGGTTTTTATGTTTAGCTTGGGGCTCATAGTATGAAATCTTTCTTTTCTGTAGTCCTTCTGGCTATTTTCAGATTAGATCATGCCAAATAGAAACTCCAAATCAATAGCCTAGAAAAGTCTAGAAAAAGATCGTATCTCTGGAAAAAGATGCCAGTGAACAGAAAGCCTCCCTTGAAACTCAATTCAGACAAACAGCACCTGGCAAAATAGCTAGTCTGGTTCCTATGTGAGCTTTAAGTGTGCTTTGAAAATATTGCTTCAAATTCCTGGATATCATTACCTTACAAATATTTGGGGGGGGGGGGATACTAGAAAGAGCTTTTACAATTTCCTTGCTCTGAAAAATGCATGCCAATCTTCTTCGTTGGGATCACTGTCACACAGATTACACACCGAGTACCAGCAGTTGAAAGGAGCACACTGTTAATGCAAGGAATACATCTTCAATTTTTAATGAAGTGTTACTTGTCCACACATTATCTCTTCTAGGTTCCAGGCTGTGTGCCAGTGATAAACTACACAGCCCAACATCTTATCTATTTTTTAAGTGACTGGTCTTTAGGGGTAAATTCTGTTTCTCTCACTGAACTGATCCTATTTTTTGTGAGCATCAAATACTTCATACTGTTTGCATAATATAATTATTTGGGTGTGGGGAAGAGTGAGAAGGGACTTTTATGAAGTATGCACTGTGCTGGGGTGGTGGTGGCACGCCTTCAATCCCAGCTCTTGTGAGGCAGAGAAGCAGGTGGATCCTAGTGAGTTTGAGGCTAGTCAGACCTACAAAATAAGTTTCATGACAGACAGGAAACAGAGAAACCCTGCCCCAAACAAACAAACAAACAAACAAACAAAACATAAGTATGCACTGCTTAGTGCTTTAGAGGTTCTGGGCAATGAGATTTCTACCTGATCTGATCAGCAGTTACTCCATGGTTAATATGAGCAAAGCTGGCAACTAGTTAAGCAGCTATCAGAAATAACCATGCTCCATACACACAGTGCAAGTAGCAGAACTTCCAAGCATCATTCTCAAGAAAGAAAAAGACTGAAGACCAGAAGTAAGTAGCTGCTGAACGGAAGAACATGGCTACAGAAAATGAAGGCAGGCTCAAGGCCATTGATTTCTCTCTAGAAGCAGAGCCTCAGTAAGTGTGGCTCACTAGGGATGCAAACATGTCAGGACAAATGACAGACAGAAGATGTCTTCTCTGAAGAGGCAGACATGAGTTGCTGCAGCTAGACATTGAATGACTTATTACAATCTAAGCATGGTAGTTCTTGAGGTTCACAAAAGCCCAATGAAATTTATAAAACTCCTAGAAAAGTAGCTAGGTGGAGTGATTCATATGGTAACACCAAGACTTCTCTGGTTTACGCTGGGTCACTTTCAAGTTCTTTTAGAAAGGTAAGGGCTAGACAGAGTCCTGCTGTAAGTTTGGTTTCTCTCTGTTTTCATTTTCAAATGTAACTTTGGTAAATAAATAAAAATATTGAGATAGCAGAAAACATGAGAATTTTATATTTGGAATGATCCTTTAGAACTCTCAGACAATGGAATTAGAAAAAGATTGTTTTTGGCAGGAGAATACTTTCCTGATTTAAATACTTGAAACCCAAAGGCATTAATGAAGAAAAATACAGAGGCAAAGCTATAAAACTTACCATGTGGAGGGAAATGGTTATATCAGAAAATTTAATAATAGATCAGAACTTCCTCAGAACAAAAGAAACACAAGGAGCACATTAGCTCCACACAGGAGTGATGCTGATCCACAGTGTGTAGGTTGTAAAATGGACCTTGAGTTTAACAACCTACGTATTCTCATGAGGGGCTATCCATCTTCATATTGGCACAGATGACCATAGCACAGAGGCCAAACATTTTACCTAAAAAGATAGCAAAATATCTGAAAGGTGGATATATTAAACACACACACATACACACACACACACACACACACATACACACACACACACACACACACACACACACACACACACACTTTCAGGAATTATCTGAAAGTAGAAACCTGATAAAGGTTTTTGTTGAAGTAAAATTAGTCAAAAACAATGAGACTTAAAAATAATGTGATTTATTATTATAATTCCCAGGGTTAAGAGCTGGGTTAGATTTGTGATTTCTTTTCTTCACTAGTAGTGTGCAGACACCTCCAGCACTATGATAGCTAGCAAGGATGAAACTTCTAGATGAGTATAAATTTATTTTTCCATATTTGGTATGGATCAACTATATGGTGTCTGCAACAAAAGGGTTTTCCTATACATCTGTGAAAGGTACTAAAGAGAAATGGCAACAGTCTCCAGTCTTTGACGTCTGTGGAACGTCATTTGCCAACAATTCTAACAGAAGTGACCCATTCCTGGCATTGGAATTTGTGCTGTTGTTGTTACTCACTGGTGTCTAAAGGTGGATTATTGTTTCCTTAGGGAGTAATTCCACTGGCTAGCTTTGCAAGACATTCCCATTAGTGCAATAATGACATGAATGCTTTGAAAGCAACCAACCACTTTATGAATAGGTTTGAGGCCTATTCCACAAGTTGAAACTCAGACCTGGCCACAAACCTGTGGCTATACAGGTCATAGGTCCTAGGGAAGTCCCTACTCCTGTCACTCAGTTAAATAGACATAGCATTAAACCAACTCCTAATGATTTATCTTTCTACTAAGAAATTAGTGCATAAATCAGTCCTCATCAGAGAAACCCCGTTTTTTCCCGGTAGATACAGATTAATAGAAATACATACAATTCATCAAGGTTCATAGAACAAAAGACTATAGAATGCTCAGTCATAACTGGAACATCTGTCAATCACACACGGATACACAGACACACAGACACACACACACACACACACACACACACACACACACACACACACACACACACACACACACACATACTACCACCACCAACACCAGACAAAATGGACGCAAAGTTAGGTGGGAGTAGAAAAGGTATGGATCTTGGTGTAGAGAAAGAAGGTGAATCTGATCAAAATGCATTGTACAAAGTTCAAAGATCTAATAAAAATGAAGAAAAATATTTGAGTCAGTTACACATTTTTGTTATAATGCAAAATATTAGCAGTAGTGGAAAGAATTCAATACTGAGGCTTTAACAGAAGTTCCATTCTATTACAAGAAAAACATTAGATAAAATTTTGCTTTGTTTAGTGGATAATTTGTTCTTTCTTGAGAGGATTAAGAAAACAACCATCATCACTGAGATTCTGGATGGTGCTGAACCCCTGGAGTGACAGTAGGTAGGTAGGATTTGTCTCTTCAAAATCTCACTAAGTGAGCTGAGTATATAGCCCAGTGATGGGGCAGGAACATGTGGTGCATAGCGCTTGGGTTCAATCACCCCAGCAAATCTCATACCCAAAAAGCAAAACCTCTCCAGGACACTCAGACCTTCTCTTTCAGCACCCTATGGTGGTGAAACCAACATGCGATATTACATTGTTAGAATTTTTTAGATAGACTACTAGAGAGCTATTACATCATATATTTATTTAATCTAGTTATAAGCTAACTGTACTAGGCATTAGAAAAACAGATCTTAACATATTTAGGAGGCTGAGTATTTGTAACTGTTGAGCTATTGCTACGATCATGGAACATTCACATAGTGACACCAAAATTTTCATATTTAAAAAAAAATCATAATTATCACATCAAAACATAAGTATCGCTGTCAAATTTCAAAGTAATAGCAAGAGTCAGACTGTATTACTTGCTACAGCTGTTGCAAGCCAAGACAGAGCTGGGATCTAAACACATGAGGTTATGTTCAGAGCTCAGGCTCTGTCAGTTTACCCGCAACCTCAAAGAATGAGCCAGTACTCTCTTAAAATGTTCTAACACAGACTCCTAAAAAAAATCTCCTGTTGACACTGAAGGTGTCTGATGAGGTTATAATGTAAGGGATATCTGCAAGTGATGTTAGGCAGACACTCCCATGAAGAGAAGGATCCCAAAAATCTTACAGCGTAACACTATGTAAGGAAGGTTATATTCAAGGATACCCCCAAAGCAAAGGGCACCTCACTGAGTATATTCTAAGCAAGAAGGGGATATGGGGAGAAGAGGGAAGAGGGGAAAGAAGGAAAAGAGAATGAGATGGAAAAATGAAGAAAAAGCATGAGTCATTCACTTTTCAGGAAAGCATTTCTCACCTCACCTGATGTGTGTATTCTTTCTCATATTTTTAAGAACAGTAATAGAACTTATTTAACCATGCAAAGACGTGTTGCATTTGTTTAATTATGTAAAGATGTGTTGTTTTTTTTTACCTTGCCTACCTAAGGCACTCGATTGGTCTAATAAAAAGCTGAATGGCCAATTGCAAGGGAGAAGATATAATCAGAACCTGCAGGCAGGGAGAGTAAATAGAAGCAGTTTAGGCTAGGAGGAGAAAGAAAAGGGAACAATTGGATGATGCTAGGGGCTAGAGAGCAAGTCATGGAACAGCAGGAAATTAGGCCGTCCAGAATGAAAGGAAGCTAGAAGGCCTTGAGGCAAAGTAGAGAGGAATAGAAACTGGTTAAATTAAGTTAAAAAGCTAGTGGGACAAGACTAAGCTAAGGCCACACACTCATAATTAATAAGTCTTTATCTTTATTTGGAAGCTGGTTGGAAGCCCAAAGAAAATTTCAACTACAAGTAAACTAGTAAGTGCTAAATGCTAAAACATTTGCATTCTGGCTCCTTCCTACTGCTCAATCTTTAACAGCGTGTGCTGTCATTTTTAGCATCTGAGGTTTCCCAATCTTAGTTTATTTCTGGCCATCTCCATTTACTCAGACACAGGTAGAAGTTGGCAGCATCTAATTAATTACTCAAGGCCTAAGAAAAATCACTGTGTACCCACAAAGAGATCCAAAATTACTCTAATTAGAGTCAAAACAAGCAGTATTAAAATAGTTTCTCTGTGTATATGCATAAGCCCTTTGTACAGTAACTTACTTTATAAGCATTAGATATAAATGACTAATTTTATGACTCTGAATGTGGTTGGTAGACTTGTGAAGTATATCACTTCTACTCATTTACAGGAGCAGTTTTGTCAAATTCTTCTTAGTATCTACAGTCAAAGACATTGTTAGTAAATCATAATTAAGCTCTTAGTCACTAGGATTAGGCAACTAGTGGGCAAAGCTAGGTGCTGTGTCTCTATAGCTCCTGTTTTTTGAAAGTCATTTCCTGTTTCAAATGTCTGAAAATAAAACATGACGGGGAAAAAGTAAAATTGCTTCCAGCACAAGCCCAGATCCAGTTGTCAACCTCAACACTGAGAATTCAGTTCATTACCTGACAGATATGGACACCTCTCCTCCTGTCTGAGCAACTTGGTGGGATCCACAGTGTCCTACCCTTCCCACTTCTCTATAAACTAGAACACATCAATGAAGCTCTCTGTTCTAGGCATTGCTTGTCAGTACTATGCTGGACACAGCCCATACTGCTCTTTCAGAGCTTATGTCTGTAGGGAAGTACAAAGGGTGGTCATTGGTCATTTGTGTATTTATACCACAGTATCCTGACTGTGGACTCTCCCATCCCAGCCACCGGCTGCACTTTGCAGTACTATGCAAATCTGTTTACTGTTACATTGGAAACCATTGGGAAGGATTAGTTGAGAGCTCCAAAGCCCAAGTTTGTGTATTTTCTTTCTTAAAAGAGTAAGCAGTTGCATAAAACCATCAGAATTAAAAAAGTTTTCCTTCCCTGCCTCATCTGTAGCCCACTCATGTTTTAAAATTCTTTATCTTTCCAGTCTAAACCAGTTTACAAAATCTTCAAGGTTCTTCTTTTAAAGTTAAATTAAATTATATCATGTTTTTATGTGTATGGGTGATTTGTTTGCATCTGTGTCTGTCAAACTCCCACAGAAGCCAAAAGAGATCATGAGCTCCCTTGGAACAGATGCTTGTGAGCTGTCTTGTGAGAACTCCCCACAAACCTGGGTCTTCTTAATCACTGTGCCATCTCTCCAGCTCATAGCTTCTGGCTTTCTGGTTTGTATTTATATGAAATCCCCATTTCCTTACGTGGGAGCTGCAGCACATTTTATTGCTGGCTACTGAGGCACAAGTCTACCTTATACTGAGGCTCAGATTGTGTAACTCCTTTTTTTTATTTAAAAGTTTATTTTTCCATATATACCACTGTTCCTCCTCCCTTCCCTCCTCCTAGTCCCTCCCAGTTCTCCCTCAGCCTCCCCCATCCCATCTCCCTATCTATTTCCCAAGGAGGGCAAGGAGTCCAAAGGTGAGTCAGTTCAGTCTGGCTTATCCAGTGGAGGTAGATCCAAGGCCCCCATCCCAATATTAGGGCTGGTTTAAGTGTTCCTCTGTAAGGAATGGGCTCCAAGGGGCCAGCTCATGTGCAGGAACATAGTTTGATCCTACTCCACAAGGCTCTACATACTGCCTATGCCATTCAACAGTTGCCTACTTTTGGAGGGTTTAGCTAAGTCATTATAAGAAGAAAACCACTAAGAAAGTTGTGAGAAGACTTGAGTCTGAGAACCAGAGTCCTTGAAAAGGAAAGGCCTGGGCAGACTTATTCCAAGCTCTTGGTATTTTCTCTCCCACAGAGGGACTTCACTAGACAAACTACTCTCTCTTATGTGCATATTATGTGCAGAACCCTGCCTAAGCCATGAGTTTTGATGCCACCCTGTCTTTTCCCACCCATAGTTCAAGCTGTGTGTTGTGACTTCCAGATACTCGGATGCTGAATGTGACTGGCTAGGAATAGCTCTCTGACTTTACTGTTTGGTGCTGTTCAAGCCTTGAGTTCACAGACACTCTTGGATTGGTTTTCCAAGAGTGAAAGATGAGGTTTTGGTTTCTATTTTTAGACTCTTTTGTGTCTTTTAATAGCTCAGAGAGGATCTGGCTTGAGGGGAGCCCTTTCTAAGACAAATTAGTATAAAACAGAACAGTCACTTAAACTGGTATTGCCCTCAGTTTAAAAGTCTAGAAAGGCTAACTGTCAGGGATCCTTGGCTCATGAACTGTTCCTCTGGTCTCCTATCACATTTTCTAAGTGTCTGGAGATACTTATTTGGGTATCCTATGGGAGAATCTACAAAGATACAAAATAAAAATACCTTTCACTTTTAAAGTGTGCACATCTAGAAAGAGAATATTATTTTCAACAATATAAGTGTCATAGAAAGACCACAGATTGATTTTAAACTTCTCTGGGAAGATTCAAGGACACCAAAGACAGAGCTTCTTAAGTTCCTTCTCACCTAAAAGTCTCCTGCCAAACTTAGTTTTCTTTTAAATCTTATTAACTCTGAAGACTACATTAATGAAAAATAAATATAAAAAAATGAACAAATTGAAGAACCTTTAAACTGCTGGCTCTTAGGAAATAAAGAACTGATTGCTCTGATTTTTTTTTGCCATAGTACCAGTCTACTAGGGCTGCATTGGCAAAGGTCTGTAAATGAGGAGGCTGGACAACAAAAATAATTTCTCAAAGTGCTAGAGGCTAGTGCTCTGAGCTCAGGTATGAATATCTGGAGACCAGTTTTATCTGAATCATCTGTTCCTTGCTTATTGATGACTTTTTTTTCCTCACATGTCATCATAGGGGCTTCCCCTCTGAAAATGCTAATCATTTCTCTCTACAAGGACATCACCAACATGGACTTTGCATTCGTAAGGAGCTTAGCCATGATGCTAAGCAGCATCTTAAACATTTTTTCAGTCAATGCTTTGTCAAATAATCCTTGAAGTGTGCAACTTTTTCCCATTTACAAGTCCCTTCCATTCTTAAGATATGGAATTGTAGATTATAAAAGAGCTAAAGATTGGGGACTCATGAGAACTATTCTTAGTTCATTTTAATTATGAGAAAGAATGAAGAATGAGACCTTCATATAATAGTGTAAAAACTTCATACAGTGTATTTTGGTCAGTCTTTCCCCTCCCCCACCTCCTCCAAGACATCCTCCCTCAACCCACTCCGTTTGCACTTCATATTATTTTCTGAAAAAAAATTACAAGAAACCAAATTTTTTAAAAACACACAAACAAAATGAAAAGAAGCTAAAGGAATGTAGGGTTTTTGATGAATTTCTTCACCATGTCTCTCCTATACTTGCTATTTTTTTGTCTTTTCCTTCCATTTTTCATAAATTGAAGAATGATGATGGATTGGAAGGAAAATGTACATCTCTAGAGACCTGCGTTCGTGTAGGCATTTCACGCAGCTGTCCTCTTAACCTACATTCTTTTAAAAAATAGAAACTGTTAAAAGAAGGTGTTGAGAAAATGGAAAGCTCTTAGCAGTTGCTTTGTTCAGAAAATGTTATTTCTGGGAATGTACCTTGTATCTGAAGTTACGTGGCTTGAGCATAGTACTTACGTGCATTAGCGTTCTAGGAATTAAGCTTCCGTTTACCGTGTCTATGATGCACCTCCGAAGGGCTCAGAACATCCACCTTAGAGCAAACCATGTGAGACTAAGTAAACCCCCTCTCACACTTCTAACTTTAGTCTTTCTTTTCATCCTGATTATAAAATATGATTTATAAAATCATTCTGCTTTTCTACTTTTATTCTCAAATAAGCTACCACATTCTTTTATTTTCATTTTGTTGCTCTCTATATAACCCTCACTAGTTTTTAACACTATTAAGAAAAGTTGTCTAGGCAGAAACACCTAGAATATAAAGCACCTCATGTTCAAGATGCCAATTTTATAGGCAAAGAGGTTATTCAATTAGAGGCCCAGTAGTATTTCTTACTTTACCAGGTGAAACATCTCTGACTGAGAATATCTCAGGTGTGATTTAAACTGTTCAGTACTGGGGATTTAAGTTTTTTTAAACATCAGTATTTTAATACCGCAGTGCTAGAAATTTTTTTAATGTGAGGTTATTCATTGTAGGCATGTCATAAAAAAGTCTCCTAACATTATACAACAATAACATATTAGATATTTTTAAAGGACTCTCAATATTAATGGCTTTGGCATGCATGTAAAATAAAATTAGACTTCTTGAATTAGTAAAAAGTATTTGCTGGACAAATTTGTTTTCTCATCTGATACCAAGTTTTGTCATTCTGACTGTGGTCTCTGAAGTGGGAACAGTGGTGAACTGATGGACACAGGAGATGAGAGCAAATGGTAACTTATTAGGTCTTTTATAGGACAGTCTATTTTACTATATCAATAATACAAATCACAAAATAACACTAATAACCATATTAATATCTAGCACTTACTGTGAACTTATTGCCTATCAGGCACCATGCAATTATTACTTCATTTAATCCTGAAAATGGCTGTCTATTATTATTCCAACTTACAGAAACAGCAAACTGAAATATTAGGAAAACCTGGGGTCATGTATCTAATAAGTAGAAAAACATCATCTTTCTCTAAAGTAGCTCTTACCATTTTAACTATTATGATTTAATGGCCAGCAGACATCCTAAGACATAATCTATTCATTTGAAAAGGAAATTTGTGATTTACTATAACATTTTTTCTACCTCAAAACACCTTCTCTGAAACTTCTTTCTCATAAATATTTAAAGAAAGGTATTTTATATAATTTTTATAAAAATGTAAATTGACCTGGAAAAACCACATTTCTCAAATGCAGGTAATGAGGGAAATGGGAATTAGGCATTCTGGAAGAAGAGAGAAATTGTGTTAGGATATTAAAATTTTAATAATGCTGCATTCCTTGACACTAAGACTCATGTCTGAGTCTTGGAACCAGCCCTGGAGGTTTCATTTCAAATTGGCAAAAAGAACTTCCAACTTGGGCTTTCCTGGTTTCTAGACTTCAATTGTTTTGCTTGTCTGAATCTCTTTTTATTTTTTGATTCTCTTATGTCCTTTTAAAGCTTTTGATTCTTACTTTCTCTTTTATTTTCTTAACTTTTATCCCAGAAGACTTCCTTTCAGAATGCAGGCATATTTCTAAGAAAACTGTTTAGGGAGTGGGCTCCCTGGAGCTCAGGACTCAGGAAATGAAGTAGCTCTGTGAAAATGTAACACAGAATCAATTGTAGGTCAAGCTAAAAATCTGAAAAGATTCACTGGGTCTTTGGCCTGCTACCTCTTAGCTTGTTATTAATTACTACTTTCTTTATTTTCTTGTAAGGATCAGAAGTCTTTGAAAAATGAAGGTAAGATTTCAAGGCAGTTGTAAGTTCCTGCCTGCTCTTTGATTTGTATATTTAACCTCAGTAAGTATGTCTTAGATTTGAGTCTTGAAATATATCTTGATATCTGATCTTGATTTAACTTGGGTAAGTGGTATCTGTCAAGTAAACTGTCCCTTTCTTTACATTTTCCAATTTTGTGGAGTACAGGTTTTTGAAGTATGACTAATGAATCTCTGGATTTTCTGAGTCTATTGTTGTAGCCTCCTTGATTTCTGATTTTGTTAATTTGGATACTCTCTCTCTCTCTCTCTCTCTCTGCCTTTTGGTTAGTTTTGATAAGGGTTTGTCTATCATGTTGATTTTCTCAAAGAATCAACTCTTTGCTTCATTGATTCTTTGTATTGTTCTCTTTGATTCTATTTTATTGGTCTCAGCTCACAGTTTAGTTATTTTCTGCCATCTACTCCTCTTGAGTGTGTCTGATTCTTTTTGCTCTAGAGCTTTGAGTACTTTTATGTAGCTCGTATGAGATCTCCTAATTTCCTTATGAATGTTTCTCTGAGTACCACTTTCATTGTGTCCCTCTGTTGAAGTATGTTGTACATTCATTTCCATTGACTTCTAGGAAGTCTTTAATTGCTTTATTTCTTTTTTGACCCAGTGGTGATTCAGTACAAAGTTGTTCAGTTTCCATGAGATTGGAGACTTTCTTATGTACCTGTTGTTGTAATCCATTTTCTTATATTTGTTGAGACTTGCTTTGTAACCAAGTGTGTGGTCAATTTTGAAGAATGTTCTGTGAAGTGCTGGGAAGAAGTTTGTGTGTGTGTTTGGGTAAAATATTCTGTAAATATCTGTTTGGTCCATGTGAATCATAATGTCTTTTAGCTCCATTATCTCTGTTTAGTTTCTGTTTGGATGACCTGCCCATTGGTGAGTGTTTATTTTTAAAGGTCTCTCACAATTAATGTGTGAGGCTCATTGTGAAATTTAAGTTTTAGTAATGTTTCCTTTACAAACATGAATGGCATTGCATTAGAGACATCAATTATAAGAATTACAATGTCCTGATGAATATGAAATGTCCTTCTCCATCACTTTTGATTAATTTTCATTTGAAGTCTATTATAGCTTTGCCAGATTGTTTTTAGGTTCATTTGCTTGAAAAATATTTTTCCAACCATTTATTACAAAGTAATATCTGTCTTTAGTGTAGAGGTGTCTTTTGCAAGCAGCAGAAGAATGGAACCTATTTTGTATCCATTCTGTTAGCCTGTGTCTTTTTTATTGGGAAATTGATTCCATTGATACTGAAAGATATTAATGACCAATGATCATTATTTTGATAGTGGTAAGTAGTAGTAGTAGTAGTAGTAGTAGTAGTAGTAGTAGTAGTAGTAGTAGTAGTAGTGTGTGTGTGTGTGTGTGTGTGTGTGACTTCTTTGGTTTTGCTATTAGCTGGGAAGTAAAAGATAACCACACTACAATCCACAGACTTAAAGAACTAAGGACAAGAAAAGCTCAAGTGGGGAACATTTGAATCTCACAGTGAAGGGGGAAGAGAATAGGCATCTTGGGCAGACAGACATGAGTGGTTAGGATACAGGTGGTTGGGCATGGGAACAGGAGGGATCAGGTTGGGGGATGAATGGAGTGAGTACTTGGAGAGACAACTGGAATCACAGGTGATCTTTGGGATGATCTAGAAACCTAGTACAATGAAAACTCCCAGGAATCTCTGAGGGGGACCATAGCTAAGACTCTTGGCAATAGGGGATATGGAGCTTGAATTATTCATATCCCATAACTAGGTAAGACTTCCAGTGAAGGAACTGGGACCCCAACCCAACCACATAACCTGTGACCTACAATTTGCCCTGCCTACAAGATATTCTGGAGTAATGGTGACCACTGAAATTATAGGAATAACCAATTAAAGACTAGTCCAGCTTGAAGGAATCTAACCTGACACTGCCTGCAGGCCCAGGACCCAGAGATGGGGCAGGCTAAAGACCTGGGATAGAATAAAACATGAATGGAAATTTTAAAAAAGTAAACAAATGATTCCAAATGATATTCTGGTATACTTAATAGATTGTTGCCTAGCCCATCTGTCACCATAGAGGCTTCACCCAGAAACTGATTGAAATAGATGCAGAGAATCAGAGCCAAACATTAGCCAAAACTCAGGGAAATGGGTGGAAAAGATAGGGAAGAAGAACTGTGGGTGCCAGAGAGGTCAAGAACACCCCAAGAAAACCTGCAGAATCAACTAACCTGGGCTCACAGGGGTTCACAGAGACTGAAGTGATAACCAGAGATATTGCATGGGACATGTTACAGTTGTGTGGTTTGGTATTCTCATGTGACTCCCAACACTGGGGGCAGAGGCTGTTTCTGGCTCTGTTACCTGCTTAGGGGACCCTTCCCTCCTATGGGGTGGCCTCATCATAGGAAAGGAGGTGGATAGTCTTATCCAACTTGACATGCCATGGCTGGCTGATACACATGGGAGGCCTGCCTTCTTATTTGAAGAGAAGTGAGGGGTGGAGAATGGGCCTGGAGATTAAGGGGAGGGAGTGGAAATAGAGGAAGGAGGGAGAGGAAACTGTGATCAGACTAAAAAAATTAATTAATTAATTAAAAAGGAGAGAGATTCTGGGAGAATCTGAGCAGTTCATTTGTCATATACAGATGCACCTAGTTATATAGTTGCTAGGCAACTTTCAATGGGGGGGGAGCTAAAATGGTATCTGTAAAACAAACCCCCACAAATGAATGGCTCTGCCCTCCCCCAAGGCCTCTACCCACCAGGTCCTCCCACAGAATACTCTAACTTCCCTATCTGCTGGGCCCTGCCCCCACCCTACAGAGTAGCCTAAGCTCTGGACATGAAATTCTACCATTTTCCACCATGGAAAGTTCTACCTTGAAAAGTTCCACCCCCTTCCCAAGAAACTCTATATAAACTCTCTATCCTACTTGAGCAAAGGCAGCCACTGGCTTGTTTTTTTGTTTTGTTTTGTTTTGTTTTTTTGGTTTTTTTTTTTGTTGTTGTTGTTGTTGTTGTTTTTTGTTTCTGTTTTGTTTTGTTTTTTTACCCTCCTAGTAAATCTCTTGGGTGAGGTTTGCTGTACCATGTGACTTTGTGGAATTCCTTGGCTTCCAGCTGCCAGGGTACCTTTCCATCTGAGTTGCAGTATCCAGGGCTTGGGCATCCTTCTGAGGTTTTCCAACAATTTTCAGACTAACACACATGTGCTGATCTATAACACTCCACCTATGCATTGCATTTGTTTACCATTACCAAAGCAAGCTGGAAAGGAAGAGTTAATTTGGCATCAATGTCATGGAAAGGCAAGGTAGGGCAGGAACCTGGAGGTACAGCCTGAAGCTGATGCCATGAAGGAACAAACTTACTGGCTTGCTTTTCCCAGATCATGTTCAGCCAACTTTCTTTTACCTCATGTGGCTACTTACCCAAGAATAGCACTGACCATAGTAAGCAGAGCCATCCCAGATAATCAAAAATCATTAAAATGTCACAGATGTGCCAATAGGCCAATGTGTCAGAGGCAGTTCTTCAGTTGATATTTCCAACTAACAGATGACTCTAGTTTGGGTCAAGCTGACAAAAAAAAGGAAGAAAGGAAGGAAGGAGGGAAGGAAGGAAGGATAAATAAATGAAAGCTGACAGGAATACTTTTTCTATAGATTCTGTTCAAATTTATAAAGCACTTTGTGGAATTTCTAACAATCAAATGGCCATAGTCTTCCTCAGGAATTGTTGCAGTCTCTCAATTCTGCCTCTCCTGCTAGATATTAAAATGTACTATAAAATATCTTACTTTCTTGGACATCTCTATAACCATTGCTCAATATTCATGATTGAACTTCACAGGTGGTAAATTATTGTTAAATTGTGATCTTTGCATACATGCAAATATAAACAGTTATTTATTTAGTTACAAATTTAGTTTGAGTTAGGGGAAGGCTTTGCTATTTCTGTGACTCAGCTGGGTAAGGGTTTGCCATTTCCATGTGTCTGAGATAGTGGAGCCTTGACATGGCAGTGCTGTGCCTATGTTAACAATACATATTTACTCAGGACTTCATTTGCTCCTCACAGTGGTGAAACCTGAATGATTCTCCAGACCCATGTTACCTGGATGCTTGTACTGCTCTCCCTGTGCCTTAGAATGAAAAACTGAGGCTGGTACTTTCTCCCTAAGTTCAAATATATAATTATGTCTGTCTAAACTATTTATTTTAGAATTTGGTTCTAAACATTTATTCTCTCTCTTGATTGTTTGGCCACAAAGTTAATTGTGCCGTTTAGAATTAACTACATACTTATTTGATTTAATTTTAAATAAGCAGGAATTTTAAATAACTACTTATAATTCACTGACATTTTTAGTCTTTTTGCATCCAATGATAGTTCAGAATAATACTTATTAATGAACTATCATAATATTGGATATCGACTCATTCTTTAATGTTTTTAAAAACATTATGTCATGTGAAAATGTAAAATTTAGTGTCAACTTTAATTCCCAGCTTCACAAGTTTCATCTTGAACTCTACCCTAACCTTAGAAAATCCCATTGAGCTGTATAGATTTTGGGTCTGATTAATTTTCCTGTGTGACTTTTATATTTATATGTGAATTTTTATAAGAAAGTTTATACAGTTATTAAAAATAAAAACGTGCAATTTAGAAATATCTGTCAGAGCCTCTTGAGATACCATTCATTAGGGAAACGAAATAAACAGAAATACCTCATGTTGGTAGTTAGGGGCAACTTGAAACAATAGCTCAGAGTTCAGGAGGTTTTTAATTCAAAGTATTTGAAATATGCCCATCATTGGAAGCCACTTCTGTTTTTAAAAGTTCAGAGGAAGTGGAAGTGTTTATGAGGGAATGGAAATGTTTATGAGAAGCTTAAGAGATTTAGTTAGCCTCTGAGATGAAAAGCAAATATAAGCATATTAAGATGATAGCAATTAAACAAATTGAGAGTCATCTCATAACCTATTGTTTTATTCATTTATGACTAAATTAGATTCACCTATGGTACATAGGTGAGTTCATTTAGTTCTTGTAGTCTCCAATAGTTGGTGATAGTATGGCTTTCTTCTCCTGAAATGAGGATCTAGCCATTAATTAATAGAATTGCTTTTGAATGCTGTTTGATTGAGCACCCAATCTGCTGAGGGCAGGTATCTACTTCTCTAAAAACTACATTTTTGAGTACAACTCTAACATCATGGTGGGTCTCACAGGCTTCACACAAGTGTAATCTTTAAAAATTTTTTTTAAAGAAATGAGAGTATAAAGCTAATACACTACTTAACTATTGTTTTAAAAGAGCTTATTAGTTTTATGAATATAAACCTCTTTGTACACAAATATATAAGGATTATTAGTCTCGTATACTACAGCAGTAAAAATAGAGATTTTAAAATATAAATCTTCTACTTACTGGATGTGTGAGTTTTGACAATCAACACCCGACTTAACTTCTTTATCTAGAGACATACCTTATGGTTTTGCTTTGAGAATCAGGTATGAAAATGTTTCATAAATGCTTATACATATTATATCAGGAATGGGTGTTCAAGTATTTGGTGTCCATTGAGATGAGTCTCTGAACTAACAGTACTCAGGATTGCCAAACTAGTATAGTTAATTTGAAATGCCATAGGAAATCAGAGTATAAGAGGGAAGTATCAATGATTGTTCAAATTTATATTTGTCCTCCTGTCCTAACGTACATGTCATAAAAACTACCTGCTCCTCTTTTATCTTCAATACGATCCACCTCCTCTATGGCACCATGGGTAACCTACATCCCTTGATATTTATCACATTAGAGTAATTATGGATATAGTGACAATTTTTCCAGGGATGAGGAGATATGCTTCATCTGAGTCAGTCAGGTCAGTGATATGGAAATTCACAACTTTGGTAATATGTAATCTGTCAACAAAATCACTTCCCGCCTGTTGAAAGGCTTCTTTTTCCTTTATAGTAGTATTTCATCAAATATACTTTTGAAATAATTCGTCATGAAATTAGTCCTAGCAAGCTTCTTTTCCTAAAGACAGGAGAAGTACCTGCCATTTATCAATAGAAACAATGTCAGTGCTCAGAGAAATCACCCTTGATGTAATATTACCTACCAGCTGCATCAGGCTGCTGCGCTCACTCTCTATGGCAATTGTTTGAACATCATTCTTTCTTATTTCTTTGTTTTTCTCTGCATGACCTCCCCTTTACTACCCTTTGTGCCTTAGCTTTCCCCTGCCCTGCTGTGTTATTCTTCAACCTTTTTACATATTTATTGTTCCATAAACCTAGATGTTGATTTTCTTTCATAGTTGATTTAATTTATTTTGTGAGTTTGTGTTCAATTTATGGATTTTGAGATAAATCTCTCACAGGTTCTTTACACTATAGACTGCATAAAATCTGATTTATAAAAGTTCACTTTGTTTTTGATGTAAAAGCAAATACTGCATTTGATTTGCCCTTGGTCACATGGGGTTATGGAGGAGGGGGAATGTTCTTGATACCAGTTAAATCAGTCTTTTTAAATGTTCAGTTGAAGTAAAGGAGAAGAGAGTTGACATTTGGCTGAGTTTGGTATTTGAGCTGACTCTAATCTTTGATTATTTTCAAATAGTTATGTATATTTGGGTCTCTCTAAGCAATCAGCATCCACAGCAGAGCTAGCTTTGTAAAAGGAAACCACTTCTATACTTACAAGAAAAAAAGAAAAAACAAACTGTATCACCTTAGAATTTACAACAATCTAATGAGTATGATATAAACTATTCTATTGTACCAGTCTTGGGGGCACATCACTATCATTTGAGTTTTAATTGTACACTAAAAGTTTACATGTTGAATGTTTGGTATCCAGCTGTCTGCAAGATCTGGAGAGAAGATCATAGAAATGTTAGAATTGGGTCCTAGTTGAAGGAAGCTGGTCATCTGCAATGTGCCTTTGAAGAATATGCTGGGATCCTGTCACCACAATGCCCCTGAACCTGTGTCTTCCTAACTACACTGACATGAGTTGCTTTGTTCCTGTTGGCCCAGTGTTCAGTTTTGGCACAGACCCAAAGAGTAAGAGCCTTGGCCTCGTGCTCTTTAAGCTCCGAATCTATGAGTCAAAATAAGTCTTTCTGGAAAGCTGAGTGACACACTGGAGATAACCTAATTAAGTTCTGTAAGCTACCCCTGAGCCTCAGGTAGAACATACAGCTAATGCACAGCACAGATTTAAACAGTTTTATTTCCTTTATTTCTTTAGTGAGCATATGGTTTCACATGCTTGGGATAGCTTTCAAGAGTTGGTCCTATCTCTCTCCTGATGTTGTTCTGGGAACTAATCCTTAGCTTGGCAACAAGTACTTTTGCCCACTGAGCCACCTCAGTGATCTCAGTAGTTTATTTTAAGGAAATGTATAGATTCTAAGTATTGTGACTAGTGTAGGCCCTCATTTTGGGACATGTTCTTCCTTTCATTTTGTCAGTGCCTGACAATGTTTTTCATTATTTATTTTTGAGATTATAACACAATGGTACCATTTTTCCTTTCTTTTCTTCCCTCCAAATTGTCCCATATATCCCTGCCTGCTCTCTTTAAAATTATAGATCTCTTTTACATTAATTGATAGTGAAAGTCTGTGTATATAAATAATATCTCTAAGCATAACTTGCTCAATATTTGTATTGTTACTTATATGTACATTTTTAGTTTTAGGGTTGGCCATTTGGTATTGGTTAAACAGTTGGTCTGCTCTTCCTGGGGAAGACTTATTTCTTCCCTTGTTAACAAATCGCTGTAGTTCTTTGTTTAGGCTTTAGGCCTTCCTGGCTTTCCCCGTGCCCCCTTTTCTATTTTGGCTTGTATAGTATTGTCCTTATTCAGGTCATATTTAGATAATTAAGCTGGTGAGAGTTTAAAGGTGTATTTTTGTTGTTGTTGTTGTTTTATGGGTATATTTCTTAACATTCCTAAGAGATGCAACATCACAGCAAACTCACTAGCTCTTATAATATTTGTGACCTCTCTCCAGCAATTTACCCTGAACCTTAGGTACAGGAGTTGTTTTACAGATGTTATTTTTACCTCCCCCAGGTTCTTCTGTATTAATCCCTATCCCCTCCCGACCTGGAACCTCCAGTTTTTAAAATTTTTATTAAATATACTTTTGTTTTTATAAACACAACATAGCTTAGAAAAACATAAGAAAGGCAAGTACAAATCTCAAAACGTAATGTTTTTTGTTTTGTTTTGGTTTTTGTTTTTCTACTTGATGAGCTGAAACTGTGTTTTCTACAATAAGCATTAGGTTATTCCATTGTTCAGGTGAAGCTGTTCTTTCACAGCTTGGTCATAGTGTAAAAACAAGATATTCTTGTGCATTTATTTAATCTGAGGGGATTGAGTCTCGTGTGGAATAGGCTGACCTGATGCTTGCTGTATAGCCAAAGGCAATCTCAAATTCCTGATCTTTCTGACTTACCCTCTAAGCACTAAAATCACACACAGTGCCATCATGCTTGTCTCGGGAAGACATTCTTGAAGGTGACAAAGGGGGATGGGGAGCTGATATAATGCTGAAGGGTATCAGAAAAGCACATTAGTCTCATTTTTCGCTGGTAAATGAATGAAAGGAATAGAGTCACCAACATTCCCAGAATCCCCAGCTCTGGAATCTGAAGAAAATTGCTAAAATAATTCCATAGGTACCTAGTGAAGCAGCAGCTGCTTAAACATGCGTATCTGCATATGGGAGGATGTTCCTATGCCTGAAGTGATAATGATGGAATTTATTTATTGCAATATTGTCCCTTCTGACTGCCTCTCTACAAGATCAAATTCCTAACACTAAATGTTTGACTGTCACATAGCAAAGAAGCCTTCTTTCTGAATGCAAACTCAATTTTTACACTAAGATTTCTCAACGGATACTCCACTGTATTTGTGATGTCTAAATTGCTCCTCCAAATGAAATTTGCTTCAGAAGTCACCAATGTTGGCTTCTTAAGGTCATTTGAAATTTTTATTTTCTGGGTCCTTTGAAAAGAGGGGTTTCCTAGGAAATGGCCAATGTGTATTGGCATGTGGCGCTCTGGCTCAGCAGACACAGTGTTCTTTGTCTCTCAGCTTGCCATCCCGAAGCAAACACTGTTTGTTAGAAAAGATAGGATGCTGCCTCAACCTTGAAGGGGAGGAAAGGAAGAAATAGCATTTTCTCAATATAAGCCTCTGTGATAACACCAAAATGTGAGACTTTATGAATGCTGTTTGAGAGATTCCATTTTTTGATAACTCAGAAATTGCATTTTTGGCAGGGTGGTTTCAAAAGAGGAACGCAGGAGCTTTGATTTGGTCCTCTGTTTCTATCTGCAACTTTAATCTGTATAGGGAAGGCTTTCTTTGACATTTGTAGCAGCATTCCAGAGATTGATGCTGCTGTCTATTATTATACAGGAGAACATTTGATACTAAAGGTTCCCGCAGCCCCCATCAGCTTTCTATAGCAGGTCTGCTCTCCTGACATTTAATGTCCCTTAAGCCCGATATGGTCTGATAACTTCAACATGCCAGCTGCTTTGTGGGGAAAGAAAGAACCACAGTGTCCTTGATTCTTTGTAGGAACTGTCACCACCCACATCACCACTTACCCCTCACACTTCCTATAATGTGTGCAAATTAACAAGGATGGGAAAACACATTTGGCTTGTATTCCTGCTGTTGTGAACCAAATGCACCGAGAAGAGACCAAGAGAGACAAACAAGGAAAATGTCTTCTTAAAAATAGCCAAAGATCTGACATCACTTCATTCCCCTTTTTGAGGTTTCTATATTTTTTTCTTCCTGAAACTGACCTTTGCATGAGCTCAGATAAAAGAAACATTTCCTATACCTCAAATGGCAATTTTTCCACAACACCCCTTTTTTTTTTTTTTTTTGTCAAAAAATGCCATTTCTGTAAACATCTTAACTAACAGAAATCAGGGAGATCTTTGGAACAATGACTGAGACTCCAGGTTGGAATCTCGTAAAATAAACTTACCTTTCCATACATCTGGTGTCCTTTCACTGGATGGACTAGTCACTATTCAAGAATAAATTTCCTCGGTATCCCAAACTAAAAATTTCCCAGAACATGTTATCAACCGAAAAAGAAAAAGCCTTTTTAAAAAATTGTTCACAGTATGCTGTTGTGTGTGTGCTTGAAACACATATCTGTTTACATTCATGTAAGAGACACAGGAAAGGTATTCAAGAAAAGATGGACAGCATTGACCAGGAGAAATCAGATGGAGACAGGAGAACACTGGGACAGGGTGAGAGACAGAACACTTGATTTATGTATTTTTTACATCATTTTAATTGTTTAAAAATTTGAATGTGCTAAGCCCATGTGTGTAATTTTTTTTTTTTAATTTGAGTTTTTTTTGATACCTGACATTGTTAACTATGATCTTGGAAACTAGAGCTATTGGGTTAAGCCACTGGTCCATGAGGTGACAGTTAAGTCACGGAGTCATCCCAATTTGTTGTCTGTGTGGAAATTGTTTTTAGCTCATCATAGATCTTGGAGGGTTTTGAGTGGTAAGGGCTTATGTTTTTCAGAGGTAATTTTGATATACTTAAAATTAGAGCAAGAAAAGTGACCCAATTTTTCAGCGTAAAGACTGATTATTTTTTAAATTTTGATAGTATATAACCAAGATAACAATTTAGAAGAATGCTGTTTCTCAGTCTATTGCTCAAGAAGAAAATTAGCCTTTCTCATTTTATCAGCTTGAGAACTATGTAAATCCAATAACAATGAAATAATAGGATGTGAATTCTCCAAATTTATCCTTCTGGCATTACTTTTTTTTTTTTTTTAAAGGCATCATTACACTGTAGTCAACATACAAAGAATGCATGATTTGAACAACCCAGCATGATAGAAACATGTCATGATGACTTTGTACAATTAGAAATGGGAAATGACATATCTTTGAATAATATGATATACAAAGTAATATAATATCACGAGATGAACAAAATAACTTATTGTTAAGCTAAAATAAAATTAAAGATAAGAGATGTTAATGTTTACTTAGCAAGGGAGTTATACCAAAGGTAGTCTAGAAAAGCAAATTCAGTCAAGTAGAATGGCAGAGAAGATCACTGTGAGTAGATAACTCTCGATGTTTCCTAAGGGAACCTAGGTTACCCTGGATACTATAGGCCATAAATGGATACCATAGTCTGGATGTTTTTTCATTCCCTTTGGTGTTTTTCAACTAATGTTTTACTATCCACACAGACATTTTGGAACTTGCTATCATTCTAGGTTAGCCTCCCAAGTGCTGAGATAACAGCATGAAACACGATGTCTGAACTGGGTCTGGTATTTTTAAGTAAAGGTTTTGTTTTAAGTAACATATCAGTCAGTCACTGGTTAGCTTGTTCTTGGAGACATCATGGCACCAACCTGCTCATTCTATAAACTTTATCACGTGATTCCCATGATAAGGGTAGGAGAGTCAGGAAAGACATGTGCTACAGTTTTTAAGGAAAGGTGGTAATAGGCATTTTAATGGGTAATTTATCTGCCTGTAGATATAAAAACAAATTATTTTCACATTTTTTAAGCCTGAGAAGGAAATAAAGCAGAAGAATACATCCTATTGAGAAGCGGGGTCTGTCCTTACTCTCCCATTGCAACACTCCAGGTGAGATTATTTCAGATATTTATGAAATATTTTCACAGCCCTGGTTCTTGATGGAACATGACTCCTGACAGAAGCCAGAAGACTCTTTATCCTGTTTTTCCTGCCTGGCAACAGACTTCTGAGGAATACAACTCAGTGCTGGTGTCCTACTGTGGCCAGAAGGCTGCACATTCCAAAGTGACATCATAGGAAAAAGTCTTAGGAAATTGGTAACCCCATTGCTTCTCCCAGTCACCCTCCCTGGGATATTTTTGGTCTTCATTGTCAATTCACAGATTAGCAACTGGTAGCCAGTAACTAGCAGAAGCTCTGACCCAGATCTTACTCTGCCTTTGCTGTTCAGATAACCCTAATGAGGAGATGCTTTTAGGAGAACAGAGGAGTTTCCAAGTTCCCCAGCTATATAAATAATTTAGTAACCTTTAAAATGAGCTTGTATTCATACAGTCAGGGCTCCCCGAGTGTCTATAATAGTAATTTTACTTTCTCTCCTTTTCTACTGCTCTAAATCTCCTCTCCTTATTACTCTACAGGGACGGTGCTACAAACCCAGTAGAATTCTCAGCCATTTCCGAAAACCTTCTAGAGTTTTCCCAAAAAACTGTTTTGGTTTTCCAATCTATATATTCCTCTAGCTAAACTAGAAACTGGACTTTTCTGTGCAGTGAATGGCTTTGCAGTTCTGATTGGCAATTATGGCTATCCAAGAGAGCACTGGTGCCTGTTCAGGACTTGAGCCCTGACCTGAAATTTTTCAATGTTTTTTGAGAGATTCAGCAGATTAGACCACTGCTGTCCCTTCAAAGTCCTGCTTAGAGCCCTGGCATCCCAGGAATTTGCCCAAGTTTCTTTGTAATGGTTCCGACTCTGCTCCTCACAGTGGGGTTTCCTGGGTGTAATAGGATTTTACTTCTAAGGTATCAGACGGGCTGCTAGGCAAAGAATCTTACAGAGAGGCTGCACTAGCCTTACCATCCTGTGCCTGTGCTAGGAGTCTTTGATTAGAGTACTGCAGCTGCTGTACTTCATTACTGTACATTTTAGAGTCAAGTTCTATGCTATCAGTGGGCCACCCCCTAAAGTGCACCACTCACTGTGATAATAGCTAACTTATATCACAGACAGGAGGAGTGCACACTGCCTTCAGAGCACCACTATTCTCAGACTTAAGTGGAATTCCAAGGAAGAGGAGGAGAGCTGCCTTACAGACTAGCTGTGAAGCATGGCTGCTAATGGTCCAGGTGTGAGGCAGGAGTTTGTCTCAACAATATAACTGATATGTGCTGAAATTCCCATGGGACTTTCACAGTCACAGGTAGGGGAGCCAGAGATAAGTGACATATGATTTCAGCACATCGGACATGCTTCTTGAGCATTATGTGTGTCATGGCTGGAATCCTTCACTTAACTCACAAACATTGGGTGTCATGGAAAAGAACTCCAGGGTAAGTATTTACTAAGTTAGTATTTGCTAATCCTTGACAAAGGAACAGCAATTTCAACTACTCAGGCAATGAGTCCCCAGAAAGTCATGCCCAATAGTTAAATAGTATAAGATAGAAGTAGGGTGCAGTGCATGCAACAATGACATGAGCAGCTAGGACCATTAGTATCTGTGTGTGTGTGTTTGCGTGTGCGCGTGTGCAAGCACGCACATGTGTGTTGTGGGTAGCTTGCTTGAAATCTCTTTGTGATTTAGACTCATTGGTCATAAAATGCTATATGCTGGGTAATGAGTCTTTAAGATGTGCTTTTCAGAGGGACATGACTACCCCCCACTTCCTAATTTCCTAAGTTTTACCTACCTGACCCTCTCTGTTGGAGTATTAGTCTTCAATAACCTCTGCTAAAAAGATAAATCCTATGAAGATAGACTAGAAGCTGGATGGAACAATCAGCCACCCTAGTGAAACCTTTAATCCTTAGCCACACCTTGGCAGATTAAAAGTATGGTCTGAAACTGAAAGAAATAGAGGGAGCTTGGTAGAACCAGCCACCCTAGCCAGGCCTATAATCCTTAACCACACCTTGACAGATTAAAGGTGTAGACAGAAACAGAAAGAAATAGAGAGAGCTGGGTGGGTCAGTCAACCTAACCAAGAAAAGGCGTGGTTAGAAACAGAATAAGATAAGAAATAAGAGATATACAGTAAAGATAGATTCAAAGCATCTTTAAATGGATTAGAATGTGTTAATATACATATATATATATATATATATATATATATATATATATATATATATATGTAGGCTTAGAGAGAAAATAAAAAGAAAAAAAAGGTAAAGTCCTTAAAAGAAGTAGAGTAAAAAGAAATAGTAATAAACCATGTAAAAATGGAAAATACAAAGAGTGTTTGGATTCTGTATGCTATTGTCTTGTCCTTAAGTTTCTTGACTGAAAATGCTAAAAGACATTTGATTATAAATGCTGATGGATTAATTCCACCTATATATTTTATAAATGAGTTGACCTTAAAATTGAAATCAAAAGAGGGTTTTTTTTTTTTATTTCCATAGAAAATGAGAAGCTATAAATTTATTCCTGGTTAAATAAAATAACGTTTGATTAAGGAAGACCCCTGAAAAGTCTTCAATAAAAATGGATGGCCCAAATGATTTAGCATTTCAGAGCACCTCTGTTGAAATATCTTCTGAGCTCTGTATCCAAAACAACTTCAAGGGCACTAACAGAGATTACTCAGCCTTATAAACTACTCCACTAAAGACTTGGCCAAAGTCCTAAATTTTTCTTTGGGTACCCATGGGATTTCCAGCACCCTCATTCAGCAGGAAGTAGCCTAGAGAACTACACCCACATTCCCCCAAAATGGATTATGGCTGTTTGTCTTTGTTTACAGTGGTGGTTACAAGTTGCTATAGATAATAATGAAAAAAAACATACAAAGAAACTTAGATTTGGGGCTCATATTTTAAAAAGAGAAAAAGGGGGTATGTAGGGAGATTGTTACATTGTAAATAATTGTCCCGCCTACTAGTTTAATAAAATGCTGATTGGCTAAAGGCAGACAGGAAGTGTAGGTGGGGCTACCAGACTAAGAAAACTCTGAGAACGAAAAGAACAGAGCAGAGATGCCAAAGAGAAGCCACGGAGACACCATGATGAAATGTCAACAGATGCAGAGAAAAGAAGTTGAAATGCTGCTCTGAAAAAAGGTACCGAGCTGCATTGCTGAACAGGATAAGAGTCACGGGCTAGAGCAAGAGCTGGTTTGTTATATGCCTGGGCCTCAGGTCAATCAGTGTACAATTAATCCAAGCATCTGTGTGTTTCACTGGGAATATGGAACTGTAGGTCTGAAAGTCTGGGTTATGAGGCTAGGCCAAAAAGTCTGGGCTGGAAACATAATACAGCAAACCTAGGGCTCAGGCATATAACTTGCTAACTCTTTACCCTTAAACTAACCCATGATTCTTATCCTGTTCTGCCATGCAGCTTGTTATCTTTTATCAAAGCAGCATAGTTGTTCTCTGCATCTGCTGGCTTATCTGGTGACTCTAAGGCATCTCAGCTCTGTTCTTCCTACTCTCAGAGTTTTCTTAGTCTAGTAACCCTGCCTATACTTCCAGTCTGCCCTCAGCCAATAGCATTTTTATTAAACCAATAGGCAAGACAATTATTTACAATGTAACAACAAAATCCCACTAATTGACATATGGTCTTGATTTTATGAATATCTTTGTTGCATTTACAGTGAGTATTACCCCACTCTTAATCCCACCTCATCTCTAATAATCCTGTCACTTTGACACCCTGTCTTCCAATGAAACCTCTGCCTTAGTTTTCAAACTAACTAATTTCTTCTGATAGTACTCTTTAATCCACTACATGTCATTATCAAGGCCCTCAACATCTCTTTTAATCAACAAGACATTTTATTTTCTTATCTAGCTCACTCTAAACATTCATGTATTGCTATTTCTTCAGTCATCAATTGTTCCTTGCATTAGGGTTCTCTAGAGAAACAAATTATAAAATGAATATATTTACATATATGTTATATAAAAAGAATAGATATAGATGTATAGATATATACACATACAAATGGAAATTATTAGAATGGCTTACAGGTTGTGTCTTCTAAAAGAAGGTCCAAGAACCTAGTAGTTGTTCAGTCCATGAGAATGTGTTCTCTGTGTCTCAGCTGGCCTTCTGTGTACAGTAGTAACCTAAAGTAGTAGTCCTTAATATCAGTGAAGGAATGTACTTGGTCGGGAGAGGAAAAGTGAACAGCAAAGAGAGATCAAGCTTGCTTTTCCCATGTCATTTATATAGACTGTCCACAGGTGTGCTACAGATAAAGGTGTGCCTTACCACCACAAAGAGCCACATTGCATAAAATCCCATTACAAATGTGCTTAGCCATTTTGAGGTTTCAGTTAAATATAGACGCAGTTCAACTGACAACTAAGAATTGCCATCATTTGATATAAGATTCACTAAAATAATCAGTAGCATTTCTAAACACAAATGACAAAAAAGGGCTGAGAAAAAATCAGGTAAGTAAGACTCTACACAATAGCCACAGATAATATAAAATATCTTTGGATAACTCTAACCAAGCATGTGAAAGATTTGTATGACATACCTTCAAGACTTTGAAGAAAATTTGAAGAAGATATGGGAAGATGCAAAAATCTCCCATGCTTAAGGATTGGTAGGATTAATATAGTAAATATTGTCGCCCAACAAAAAGCAATCTACAGATTCAATACAATTCCCATGAAAATTCCAATATAATTATTTACAAATTAAAAAAAAAAAACAAACAATGCTGAACTTCATATGGGGGGAAAATCCCAGGAGGTAATACAATCCTGTATAATAAGATAACATTTAGAAGTATCACCAACCCTAAGTTCAAGCTGTACTGCAGGGCTATCATAAGAAAAACTGCAAGATATTGGCATAACAACAGACAGGTTGATCAATAGAAGTTAATTAAGACATGAATGTAAAACAATACACCCACAAACACCAGATTTTTCATAAAGCAGCCAGAAATAAACAATGGAAAAAAAAAAGAAAGCATCCTCCAAAAAAGGTATTGGTCTAACTAGATGTCAGCTAGTAGAAGAATTCCAATTGATTCGTATCTATCACTCTGTATAAAACTCAAGTTAAAGTGGATCAAAGACCTCAACATAAATCTAGATACACTGAACCTGATAGAAGAGAAAGTGGGGAATAGCCTTGAATGTACTGGCACACCAGATAACTTCCTGAACAAAATACCAATAGCAAGGGCTCTAACAACAACAATCAATAAATGGGACCTTATGAAACTGAGAAGCTTCTGTAAGGCAAAGGACACTGTTAGTAAGACAAAACTGCAGCCTACAGAGTATAAAAAGTTTTTCACCAACCCCATATCTGATAGAGGGATATTATATAAAGAACTGTTGCACAAATAAAGGAAGCTCAAGGCCAAATCTCTGGGAAAGGCAGAGATAACAGAAAAAACCCCCCAAATAATCTAATTTTAAAAAGGGTTATAGATCTAAACAGAGAGTTCTTGATAGAGGAATATCAATAGCTAACAAAACACTCAAAGGAATATTCAACATCCTTAGCCCTGAGCTAAATGAAAATCAAATCTACTTTGATAATCTTTCTTACACCTGTCAGAATGGCTAAGATCAAGAACTCAAGTGACAGCCTGTGCTGGTGAAGATGCAGAGCAAGGGGAACACTTCTACATTGCTAGTGGGAGGGCGATCTAGTACGGTCACCATGAAGTCAACATGGCAGTACTTCAGAAAATTGGCAATCAATCTATCTCAAGATCTAGCTATCCCACTCTTGGGAAGATACTCAAAGAGCTCTATCCTACCATAAAACATTTGATCCACCATGTATATTGCTGCTTAATTCATAAGACTAGAAACTGGGAACAACTTAGATGTGTCTCAACTGAAGAATTAATTAAGAAAATATGGTACATATACAGAATGGAATCTTACATAGCTATTAATAATAATGGCATCATGAAATTTGCAGGCAAATGGATAGAACTGGAAAACATCATCCTGACAGAGGTAACACAGACCCAGAAAGACAGACATGGCATGTACTCACTTATAAGCTATTAAGTAAATTATGCTATAATCCATAGAACCAGAGAGGCTAAGTAACAGGGAAATTCTGGGCATTGGAGCGTGGATCTCATTAGGAAGGCGAAATAGAATAGATTTTGTACATGAGCTAGGGTGTGTGGGCATAAAAATAGGAAGAATGGGGGTAAGAGAGATAGAAGGAGAGAATATTGGGAGGCATGATAAATTGGGGGGAGTTTAGGAATGATATAGAGACCTAGATCAATGGAAACTCCCTGGAACCTATGAGAGTCACCCTAGAGAAGTCTCCTAGTAATGGGTGATATGGACCTTGAATTGGCCATCTTTTAAAAGCAGGAAAGAATCTTATTGGTGATATTGAGGCATCAACCTAACCACAAACCTTCAAGCTGTAATCTGTCCTCTCTGTAAGAGATGCTAGTGTAATGGTGGTACAGAACTTGTTGGGGTGGCCAACCAATAACTGGAATAATTTGAGGCCAGTGCCGTGAAAAAGAGTCCATGTTGATACTGACTGGCTGGACATAAACAAGAGGCAAGACAGCCTAGACACTCAGAAGAGAACCAAACTCAATTGGAAAAAAATGTCAATTCACCAATTCCTAATGACTTTCTGCTACAGTTGATCAGTGCCCAGGCCTGCATTCATCAGAGGGGTGTCATCCAGCAACTGACAGGAACAGAGACCCACAGTGAAACATTAGACAGAACTGGAGAGACCCACAGACAAACACTAAGCAAAGCCAGGGGAAATAATAGAACAAAAGGAGAAAAGATTATAGGAGCCTGAAAACACAGCCCACAGAATCAACTAAGCAAGGCCTGTAAAGGTTCACAGAGACTTATGGGGTAAACACTGACCCTGTATGGGGCTGAGCTAGGTCCTTTGCATATACCTTATGGTTGTGTAGCTGGTGCTCTTGAGGGACTCCTAGAAGTGTGAATGGGCTGTCTCTGGTTCTGTACCTGCACTACAAAATTTTGTTTTGTTTTGTTTTATTTTTTCTAAGGGAAAAGAGGAGTAGTTCTGGTGTGAGGGTAGAGGGAGGGGAAATATTGTCAAGATTTAATGCATGAGACAAGAATAAAAAATATATAAGATAATTTTTTTTTTTTTAAAAAAAAATATCCATCATACTCTCTCATCTCCCATCTTTTTCTTAGGATTTCTGCTCAGTATCATATCCCCTGGTTTCTGGAGCAGTGATGGGTCAGTTTCTCACACTCTCACTATATCTTCATAGTACTTATCCCTTACAATAATTATTTGCTCTTTCTGCTCTACAGAACTTTGTGGCTATTTTGCTTATACATTTGTTCCTCTTAATTCTAGATCATACCAACCCTTAGGCCCACTCTCCAGTAGAAGAAAAATCAAATTAAAACAAACTTGTTTCTTTTTCTGACATGCATGTTGTATAGCATATGTTCTTTTCCCTGGCACCTTTGCTATGTCCGACTTGGTATGTTTTTACACTTTCTTGAAATTGATTCTGGTTCACTGTCAGCATGCTTCCAATTCTTGCCATTATTATTCTAACAACAATAGGCAAATCACAACCATTCACCACCCTGTCTCTACATTTTCCATTTATCTTTTAGTCACCACATCTCATCATCTACTCACTTGTCTTGTCCACTACCCTGCATCTTTTCAATATGGAAAAATTAAATCATCTCAAAATTTCAGTTATTAATATGAAAGTATGAGTTCTGGTCCTACTTTTTCTTTTTTTCCCTGTTTATGTGCTCGAGCTCTCCTCCTACTTCAAGGATCGTTGATCTCATTCAGGTTTGGCCATCCAGATAAATTCTGATTTTTATTTCATTTCTACTACCAGGATTATACAGACTTTTTTTTTATGTACTCCACTTCTCTATTTCCAAACCTTGTACTCAATTTCTCACTTGCTGGCTGTACTTCACAGTCATTCTACTTGGTTCCAAACAGTAAAATCTTTCTAGAAAGAAAATTACTTAATAAGTAGTTTCATTTCAAATCTGTTACTGTCTTCAGTCATTCAACTCTTCCGGAGTTCCAAATAAATTTTATAGTAAGTTTACTGTTCCAATTTGTGTTTCTGTTTCTTTAAAACTCCCCTACACTTTTCAACTTGGTGGTTTCAAGCAATAATAAATCAAAGAATTAGAGGCAATCAAATAAAAAGGACTTCTCTGTCCCCAATATTTAACTATCAACATTCACCATCATCCCCATACATCTAGTGATGAAATCTTTCTCTGTACACCCAATAAAAAGTCCATCTGTACTGGTGTCCAGGTTCTGTTTTTCCTGACCTCTTTAAGGAACTTGTTATCTACCTACTCTTTTGGTACCTTACTGGGAGTAACAATTTATTCCTAAAATGTTAGAAAATATTGTCTAATGACTCACATCTTTATAGTCACCTTCAATATTGTGTTTCTTTTGAACTACTTTTATTAATCACAGTGCTCTAGTGAAAAAAAAATGAGATTGTTAGCAAAAAAAAAAAAAAAAGACAAAACTCAGTATCCTCCTGTTCTCCCATTTCCTTTTCTTCTTTTGAATCGACTTGTTTCTACTTGTTTTTACCTAAGCTCTTTCTTTGCATTCCCTAAGCCTCTAATTTCCTTATCATCATATTTCTGCTGACTTACCTTGTTGCTCTCCATAGAGCATCTGGAGAATTCTGTGTCTAACCACAGACAAAATAAACATATCAGATTATATTATTCCCAAGTTTGAAATACCCAATGACTTTCATTTGTATAAATTCAGTATTGTCATGCTCTTATAGAAACACTATTTTTAAAAAAAGAATAAAATTTACCATAGGCATTTCTGTTCACAAAGGGCATAAAATGTTTGAGATACAATGGTTTTCAATAGATAGTCACAAAGATAATCACAATTATTTGGAGTATAATAAGACAAGATAGAGGTCTAGTGTAGATTAGAGAAAATAACAGTTTTTTTTTTCCTTTTAGAAATAATATTAAACCTGAGTTCTTGTGGAAGAATCAGAGCATTAAAGTGATGAGGCAGAATGGTGCTGAGGTAGGATGGATGATGAGGCAGAATGGTGCTGAGATAGAATGGATGAATGTCTCTTCAATCACTGAAGTAAGGTCCATGTGGCTGGAATACTGGAATTTTGATGGAGAATTCCATGAGGTACTAGTGGAGAGGTAGATAGTAGACAGAGCCTGCAAAATTTAAAAGTGTTTAGTGTTAAAAAAGTACTTAAAAAATGATATAACATTGAAGGATTTTATTTGAAATTAATTTTCACTTTTAATAAGGCATTCTGAGCACTAGTTATTCTACATGAAAATGCACATAAATCATTTGCTATAAATTTCTGAGAAAGAGATATTTGAAATTTAGACCATGGTGGTATTAGTAGAAATATAAGATGGTGTCAATTAAGACATTGTTGATGTTGGGTTGACAGGGTTTATTAATTGACTGCATTTTGGAAACTGTCCAGGATAATCAATGTAGCAAATATTTATCTCAGGTTTATAGTTGGAGCAGATAAATCCTAAATTGACCAGTTTCTGGAGTTTATCACAGGATGAGGAACTTTTTTGAGAAACACAGTAGCTTATTGTTCAGACATGGGCATTGAAATATCTAGGTATGAAATTAAGGCCTAAGAAATATTTGTGACATAGCTTCTTCCCAAACAAAAACATAATTTAACAATTGTAGTGACATTTTAAATTATATTTTCAGTCACAATTCCCTCAATCTGAAGAGAAATTTTTATTTATTTATAAGTTTTTTTACATACCAACCACTGTTCCTCCTCTCTCCCTCTTTCTAGTCCCGCTCAATTCCCCCCACCCCACAAAGTATTCCAAATCTAAACATTTCCCATGATCTATCTTAGTTTTATCATAAACTAGAGTTATCATATTGCTCTTTTATATTATTATTTCTTAATCTATCCTCTGTTACCATTTTAATAGTCCATCTCCAATCCAGACAGAAGAGCACCTTATCAGATGTGAATTGTGCAAAGTACATCCTTGCTATTCATTACTGCAAAACACTACATCCCCACCATTGACAAAGTGGCCTAATAATCTTTGTCTTCTTCCTTAAATCTGGATCTTAGCCCTCATCCCATGAATAATATCTGGGCCCATTGGCCCCTTTCTTGTTATTCAGTCTCTGCTCTATCCGTCCATTGTATGTTAATTCTTCTGTCCCCCTCATTGTATGAATTTTCTTTTAAATGTCCCCTGGGTGATTTTGTTGGTGGGTATGCTGTGATATTCAGAGTAGAGTTATTTTCTGGCATATGTATATAACAGTGATAACAGTGCTGAGTGACTTCTGTTTGCACATGAGAACACATTTTATGCCATCACACATTCATTAAGGGCTGTGATACAGAAGCAGTACACCGCCAAGAAGGGAGGATATTGCTGTATGAATAAAAGTGCTTTATTTCTCTGTTCACAGGAAACAGCTGCTGGTTAACATATGCCTCCTGATCTTGATTGATTGTGGAATGACACAATGAAAATTGTGGCTGTGCTCATTTCAGAGCACTGGGTGAAGTACAGGTTATCAAATGCAATAATCCGTGCTTTACCACACTCTACAGTTCTGGCTCTTGAGGTAAAAACTGAACATTTTTATAGCAAGATTTTACATCTCTGTTAATGTGGGTGTAACATGGCTTTATTAGAGCTCCCCAGGGAGAGCACCTCAGCAATATTAACAGTGCCTCAGAGTCACATCCTATTGTCATATGGTATACATTATAATGTCAAAAGACAGAAGGTCTCGAAGTAGAGAAGCAAGAAGAAAGAGTATAATAAGGAGAAATTCAGGAAAAACATGGTTTAAAATTCATAAAAGTTGTTGACTGATTAGAATCACAAATTTGAAAGACAAAGAGAAGTCTAAACTACATCCAGCATTCCTACTTAAGGAACTCCATGAAATTACCCTAAACCATAATAAGGCCTAGGTTCTGCACTTATTCAGTACAGCAAGTGGTTTCCTTCATGAAATCCACATTGAAGAGTCAAGTAAATTGCATGGGAAAGGTATCCAGAACTCAAACAAACAAAGATAATATTATTACTGTAGAAACCAGAAAAATAGAATATTAAGCAGAAATGTCAGAAGTGCTGAGAAATGAAGTTGGTAAATAATGGCATGCATGGTGTGAGAGGGGTGTAGAGGAAGAATTAATGAAAGATCTGAGTTTCTGGTTAAGGGCAACAAAGCAGTGAGAGCAAAAGAGACCTATGGGATAAATTTGTTAGCTAAATTTGAATGATATTAATTTAATATAAAAATACAAAATAAAGACTGACAGTTGAACTCATCAGAGGAGTAGTTGTAGAAACTTCTTAATAGACTTCTATTGGTATCTGTAATGTGAGAGTTATGATATGTACTGTATGTCTGTTACTAAACTTATCATTGTAAGGAAAAATTGAGTGTACCTGGCAATATACTAAACACAATTTACTTAATGGGAAAAAAGAACATACCTATCTCTTCAAGCCTAAGACTTAACTTTACTATGGCTTCTATGAGCTTGGGAATGGCTGGTAATATGGTAAATAACTAACTGATGGTTCCTGGCACAAGAAGGGTTCATGAGAGGTTATGCATGTGGGGAAAAAGAGAGAGAGAGACATTGGGAAAATAATTACATGCTTCTGAGAGCACTCAATTTGCTAGGAAATATAAATAAGCTGTCAAGTAGTTAATGTAGAAACTCACAATGAGTCAAAATGAAGAGAATACATGTCTGTGGAGTACTCAGCCATAAATGGGATATCCATATCATGCCACTTCTTCCTCAAGGTTCATTGACCATTGCAGAAGAGGGAGCTGAAAGACAGTAATGTCTAGAAGTCTAGAAAAACTAGAGAGAAACTGTTTTCAGGACAAGATAGGACTGTTTCATTCATGAACTCAACAGCTGTGGTTGTCTGCACAGGACCTGGACGAGATAAAGCCAGTCAACATTAGATCATGGAGAGTGGAGGACTCAATATCCCGCTCCTCACTGAGAAACTATTGGTATTTAGTGGCTACTATAATAAATTGATCTTCATGGATTATTGAAAGAAACAAACAAGCAAAAAAGAAAAAACATAAAGTTAGAAGGAGCTTATGTATGGCTGGAAAGGATCTGGGAGCAATTAGAAAGAGGATTAGGGATGTACATGTTCAAAATACTGTGTATTCACATGTAAACTCCCCAAAGAACTAATGAATATGAAGTCATAAAGGCCAGCATGGAGCCACTTATCTGTGTGGAGCCACAATTAGAAATATGAATGGTCCTTTGACCTTCCTAGCCTGTCCTGCAGGCACAGGCATTGTCACAGCAGGTGTGTTTCTTGAACAAGTTACCTTGCATGTATGTCTAGCCTGACACAATCCCCAAAGCTTTTCTTGAAAGCCCACTCCCTCTCCCTATGTGTCAGAGAGCATCCTCCTTGGTCCCTCCTTCTCATTACATCATCTCTATCTGGTAGTTCCTTTGGTGAATGAATACTATTCTTCTGTGAGTTTTGAATTCAAGCTCCTTTATGCTATTATTTATGATATAGGTTTTATTATGCACTTATCTATGTGCTCTGCTGATGACGGTTATGTTCTCTAATAATCCTCTGAATTTTTAGAACCTTTAGAATGTGATGGTTGATTAATAATGTTAATAATAATTACTAGTAGTAACAATAATTAATATGACAATTATATAATTTTTGAACTACATATTGTGGTCTGGTGCCCTCAGCTGTGAGTATGTAACTGAAGAAGTAATTCCACCCTCTGGGATATGTCAATACACAATAATTCAGAGGCAGAGGCAGTGCTCTGTGATTTTCCTCTTCCTCAATTGACTATAGTTTGGGCTGGTTTTGCTGTGGCTTGGCACTGGTGACTAGAGTTGTAAGTTAATGACTATAATGGTGGCAGTGAGTCTAGAGAACGGCACTTCTCAGACCTTCTCCCTCTCTTCTGTCTGACTCCCACATAATTCTCAGCCATCTTCCTTAATGTTTCTTGAGACTTACAGGATGTGCTGGGCAATCTTCATTGCCAACTAGATTAGGAGAACTCTGGGAACAGGAAGAAACAGAGCAGAATGCCAGAGAGAAGTCAGAAAAAATAGAGGACAACTATGCTGCTCTGAGAAAAGGTATCGATCTGCATGGCTGAACAGGATAAGAGTTATGGGTTAGGTTAAGAGTAGAGAGCTAGCAAGTTATATGCCTGGGCCTTAGGCAAATCAGCCTAGAACTATTGTAAGAATCTGTGTGTCTCTGCGAGTCTGTGGGTCTGTGGGTTGAAACCTTGTGGCTAGGCCCTAAAGTTCGGGCCAGAAACCTCATACTACAAATGGCGCACAACATGGGGCCGACACACATGGGAAGAAGAAAGATCAAAAGAGCTAGTGCACTATACAATTGTCACATGGCTACATCTGTAGGGCATTTTCTTGGTTGTTGATTAATGTAAGGGAGTCCAGTCTACTGTGTGTGGTGCCAACCCTGGGCAGGTGAACCTGTGCTGTATAGGAAAGGTAGTTGAATACAAGAACCCAAGAGCTAATCAATAAGTAGCATTCCTCTGTGGCTATTGCCCTTCCACATTCCTGCTCTTGCTTTCCTTCACAATGGATTCTGACATGGAACTGTAGCCCAAATGGACCCTTTCTTTCCTAAGCTGTTTTTGATCACAGAAATGGAAATCAAACTAGACCAGAAGTGTGGATGAGTAACTTATTTAAGAATGGCCGACACCATTACTAATTCTCTGCATCTTGGGCCACCATGAATCTCCTCACTCACCACCATTCATAAAGGCTGGGCTGCTTTTATCTATGTGAATAAGCATAAGTACTTAGAAAAAAGTTTTTGGTTACTGTGCTTGTTTGATTAACTATCAGAAATACACATGAGCCTACTACTTCCTCAGACCTGAGTTATTTGCTAGGCTTACAGTACCAGACACTGCTCTGAATGTACTTCCACCATGGAGGGTCCTCAAAAACAACCAGTGGGAAGTTGATTATTCTCACAGCAAAGAAGTTGTTAGATTACAGACCGGTGTAGCCTGCTTTCTATATGATTTTTTTTTTTTTGACATTCCCTTCAGAGTAATCCCCTCCATCCCAGACTCTCATCTCTCCAACTCCTAACTTAACCTTTCCACTTTCAGTATATTCCTTCTTGACTTTTGAAAGACCTATGCTGTACTACCCACCCCTATGTGAAGTTAACCTTTCCATCCCCCTCCTTTTAGCCTGCCTTCCAGACACACTCCAAGTTAGACAATAAATCACTAAGTCAAAGCTATGGTCCACATATGAGAGAGCATATATAACATATGTTCTTTGAGGCCTGTGATTACAAATTAGTGTTTTTCCAATTCCATGTATTATCCTGCAAATTCATAGTTTCATTATTTTTAAGGATGAGTAATAGTCCATTATGTACCACATCTTCAGTGTCTGCTCATCAGTAGTTGGGCATCTGGGCTGCTTATATTTCCAAACTATAGTGAATAGTACAACACATAACAGATATACATGTATCCCTCTTGTAGGGTATAGAGCTATTTGAGGATATGCCTGAGAGTGATTTAGCTGGGTTATGTGGATCTTTAGTACAGTTTTTGGAGAAGCCACCAGAATTATTTTCAGACTGGCTCTTTAAAGTTAGCAATTTTGAAGTAGCCTGTACTTTTACTCACAGCCTTTATTTTAACATAGCTAATATTTCTATAAAATGGTCTCCCTTTCTACATACCCAAGCCAGTGTTTGTTGTTATTGGTAGTCTTAATAATCAATATGCTGATTGAGTTGAATCCAAGTGGTTTTAATGTGCATGTCCCTAGTTTCTAAGGGTGTTGAGTACTTTTTGAAGGATTGACTAGCCTCTTCATCCATTAGGGAACTTTCTGTTTGATTACATAATAGGTGGAACATTCATATTTTGTGACTGCATTTTCTTCATTACATTCTGTAGGCCAGGTTGTTAGGTTTTGTCACCTGGACACAGAAACACAAAATCATTCATCCATACAGTCTGCTCCCAGAAAACTTTCGCACACCCTGAGATTTTAAGATTGTATGAACACTTTTAAAACTGTCTATTTAAAGCAGTGGTTCTAAACCTTCCTAATGCTACAACGCTTTAAACAGTTCCTCATGTTGTGATGACCCAAACCATTTTCATTGCTACTTCATAGCTGTAATTGTGCTGCCATTAAGTGTCATAATGTAAATACTTTTGAACATAGAAGTTTGCCAAAGGGACCTGTATGCTGAGAATCAGTGAGTCTAAGTATTTCCCCTTTACTGAAATATCTCTGTACCATTAATCTAATATTCATTCTCAGTCATTTATTTTTTGTGTCCACAGGTCCCATGTATTTTTTGTCTCTGTAAGCTCATTTTAATTATGCATAATTTGTTCATAGCAGCAAATTTCCAAATGACATAGATTTATAAGTTGCTTTTCTGATTCAGTCTTTGTGAAGATTCTGTGAAGTACAGATACTTTTTTTTTCACCTTGACAAAGCAACTTTGCTAAATAAATACTTTTACATCCATGATCTGAAAAATTCTCATTTAAAAAATGGTAATGGTGATAATGTTCAATCTTGGATTGCTGTGCTAATGAAGAAAATATTTCAGTTACTGAGCTCCACACAGGCAGGTAGGAGCTGTGCTGTTTTTTATTTTTTTTTTAACATCCATAATGCTGGTTTTAATGCACAATCAGTAAGCGTTCGGTGAAATGAAAGAGTAAAATATTCACTCCCAGAAAGAGATTCTTCTCTAAAGATTTTTTTTCTTTCAAACCATTTTTCTGTCTTCCTTTCTTCTTTGCCCTAATGCTGCTTCCCATCCTTCCACTAGCATGCCTTCTCAGTTCCACTTGCTGCTTTTTCTACTTCTTTTGACATCAAGGACTCTGCCAATCACTCCAAACTACTTCTAGATTCTTGACTAAGTTAACAGCCTCACAGCCCCTTGAAGATAATCAACAAGACTGCCAATGAATAAAGACTCCTAGTTGTTTTATTTCACTGATTCATCCAACACAATAAAGATCTAACTTTTCTGGGTATCAAACAGCTGAATGGGCCTTCAGGAGATTGTATAGAGTGGTGTAATTCAAGCTTCATAAAACAGAGGAATACTGTTAACACATTAGCAATCATACAGAAAAACTTCCATCAAAATGAATTATTCTCATTTTCTAAGAAATCTTTGGAAGGAATTAAGGAAATAAAATACTATAGCAGATTGTATGGTGTCTATGTGTGTGTCCCCATCTGTATATATACAAGTTTAATCAATCTTTACTAATATCCTTGTTTTACACTAAAATGAACTATCCTTGATAATAAATCAGGACATATAACTCAGTCCTTCAAGTATAATATTAGATCTTGCTTGTTAATTTCATTACCCTGTACATCTTTTCTTCATAATTTAGTTTAAGAACTACACAAAATTCAAAATTTTCTCTTCACTCTATCTTATTATTTCATAAAAGTGATAGTTTTTTAGTAAATGTAATTAGCTATGCACATGATAATATTAATTAATTCATATATATTAATGTAAATTAAAATTTCACTGATATCATTAGACCATGGTACAAAGGTGGTCATTTTTAGACTTCTGTTGACTGTTGTGTTGACAGACCTTGAGGCTGACTGTTGTATCGTACTTGACCCTGCAGGAATGTACCTGTTTCTAGCTTGAATTGAAATACTTTTCCTCACATTTCTTAACTTGTTTGAGAGATTAAATAGTATCTTAGAATCTCAACTAAAATTTGCTTTTGTTTTTTTAACAGAAAATCTGTAATATTATAATTTTTATTTATTATGTTTATTTATTTATTATATTTATTTATTCAGCATGTTAAAGTAGCTGGATTTATGGCGTATGAGACATTTTTAGCTGTCCAAATAGACTTTTGGGGGGACTTTGAACAGTGAGAGCCTTCGAATCTAAGCCATTTCCCCAAGGTAGCATTTACTGGGCATAAAGTGAAGTGGTGATTTGACAGTTATTATTTTGATTTGATCAGTATAGCTAGTCTTAGCTTTATCTCTCTGCTGAATTAACTGGTTTGGCTATCTGCAACAGCAAAATTAGATAGATAATTGTCCAATACTCACTGTATCCCCTATATTATAAACACAGCTTATAACGAACAGGACTAATCATACAACAGACAATGATTGACCATCCTGTGTCTTAAGATTATCATTGAGCTATCAATTGGTCAATTGCCCAAGGTCATACTATTGTTGGCTTGTTTTGTTTTAATTTCATTTACTGTAGTACAATTTAGCTGATTCAGAGATATTTAGCATCTCATTATAACCCAACTGTGAATTCCAAAGATGTTTGAACTGAAAAATACCATATAAACAATGCACTACCTGAGTTTCTATTTCCTAAAACACAGCTGTTTATCTCTGCAGTCCATTGAATAGCTATGTTCCAAGAGCCACACAGAGCTGTAATGAAGGAGTACTAATATTTGTTGTTCATTTGAAATCCTTAGACAGGGAGGACAGTGTGGTTTAAACAATAGTCTCCCCACCCAATACCTTTGGCCAAAACAAGTTTCTTATTTTTAATAATGGTTCTAAGTGACAAAACCACTACAACTTACTATGCTTTTGTGGATGGTGGATCAAAGATCATTGGAAAGTTTTCTGTCCTTCTTGTGCAGTGACTCATTAGAAAGGCGACTTTGATCAAAGCTGGTTTGTATTCCTTTTGGGAAGTTTTATCTGATGGCTGATGAGAGAAGGACAGGTAAGTGTTAAGTGATTTAGCCCATGAAAAACAACAGTGGTTTTGTTATCTTATCCTGAGAAAGCCAGAGAAATAAACGCCTTCTTTTGGATGAGCTGATTTGCTCAAATAACAGTAAGAGCAATCTGATTGCTGTTCTTCACATCTTAGACTCTGTCTACTGGCACGGTGTCTACGGGAACCTGATTCCAAACTAGCTACCCTGTGAACAGTTTCATTCAAAACAGTAGGAGAATCAAACAGCACTGGATGCTGTGGCTACTTGATTAATTGATGAGCACCCTAGGACATTAGGGAAGCACAGCTCTGGGTATTTCTGTGAGAACAATTGCATAGCCAGCTGAAGCCTTGTGAACGGAATTGTCCCTGAGGGATGCCTTTGGAGGTTATATTTGGCTCTGCTCCTCCATGTTACTTCTGTTTAATTCCTGACTCCCACAAGCAGCTTCTTACACAAGGTCATTGCCATGATAGTCTGCCTCACCTCAGGCCTGAAGCTTGAATCTGGCTCACCTTAGACTGAAATGATGAGCTGAAGTCAATCTTTCCCCTAGATGATCCTGTTCTCTAGTGTTTGATACAAAGACAGAGTTAAGAGAACACTAATTTTGACACACACACATACACACACACACACACACACACACACAGAGAGAGAGAGAGAGAGAGAGAGAGAGAGAGAGAGAGAGAGAGAGAGAGAGAGAGGAGAGAGATATGAAATTCTACTTGCCTGAGTTCTTTGTTGTTTGGAGACATCTGACGGCTTCCTGTGTAGCCCAGGCTGGCCTGGAACTTATTATGAAACTCAGCATGATCCCACTCTTATAATCTCTATCCTCTTGAATGCAGCAAAATGTCTGGACTCAGAACTCTTTCTTACCCCCTCCCCCTTAACTCTTGTTCCATTTCCCTCCTTCCAAAATGGGTTCAATGCTGCATTACCTTTTCTGCAGTCTTCCCTACTCATAACCTCCACACTTCCTCACACAAGTCACCAAACTCATCTTGATGAGATACAAGAAAAACTGGTATGTTTTTTGTTTGCTTGATTTATTTTTTAAGACAGGGTCTCACTCTGTAGCCCTGTTGGGCATGGTGCTTACTATGTAGGCAAATCTAGCCACCAACTCACAGAAGTCTATCTGCCATGCCCAACTATTAATATAATTTACTTAATTTCAGGAAATGGTATTTTGTCCCAAAACACTTCAAAGTAAATTAATTTCAAACTATTACGTAATCAAACGGGTTTTAGATGTTTTGGTATGAGGTCAGTTGGAGCAGAAGCTTTGTGCCCAAGGTGAGGCAGAATATCATTATCATTGTGGTAGAGTTTATGTCTGAGGATGTTCACCTCATGGAAGCCATGAATGAAACAACTGTACCAAGAAGGACTGGGGCTCAGCAGTCCCTTCAAAGGCAGCCCCCACAGACCCAGGTGCACCCACAAGCTTTGGTTGTCTCTGGAACTGTTTTTACAGAGATTAATACACAGTTGCACCTTACAACTGTCTCAGGCTTCTCTTGGTTCAATCAGGTTGACAAGCATAGCCACAAGTGTCCAGTTGTAATCAAACTGCATTGGAAAAAGGATCAAATTGCAGTAAAAACATATTTTTTGGTTGTATAAATTTTTATTCTATAAACTGGTGAAGGGGGCCATTAAACCTCACACCAGAAAGTAAGTGAAAGAGAGACATTAGGTTTGAAGTTCAGATCAGAAATTTAATTAAAGAATATTCTGGTAGTAAATATTTTCCTATTCTTATCCTCCTATATTTACATTTCTGTGTGTTAATCACTGGCAGGAAGTATTTAAGAAAAGTTGTCTAGACTATAGGTAAAAACACATGACAGCTACACTGCCATTCCATAATTTGTATGTATGGCACAGGACATTGAGTGGACATTGCATCCTTTCTTAATGAGACAAACAGCCCATCTTTCTACTCAACACCACCTTCAACCACGTGGATTTGGTGGGAAATCCACTTTATAATTCTGACTTCTTCAAACTCCTTAATCTGTAAATGGATCTGTTGATGTTTCATCCTAAAATTAAAATTTCTTCTGTAGGCTTGCAATTCAAAATCAGGATGATCTTTATTGGAGCCTCTTGGGAATTTTACATGTCTGGTGAAAACTTGGGAGCCACTTATTCGTTCATTTCTCTCCAGAACATCTGTTCCTACTAGAAGGTATCTGGCTTACTGTTTTATTCTTTATCATCAACTGTCTAGGGACCCTCCAAACTTCACATGCCAACAGGCATATAGCATATGCTTTGTGTTTATTAAAAGAGGCATATGCTAGAAATTGAGATAGCAATGTAGGTAGATTGTTGTAGATTTTGTCACACTATAACATGACATAAGCAAAAGGTCTATTTTTAGATCTACTCCCTTCAATTTAAGACTACCAAAGGTATGCAAAAGTATGATGGGCATAACCTCTAGATGAACCTAACTTATACCAGGAAAAGTACACAGGGAGGTTATATGGCCTAATGGTTTACTGATTAACATCAGCCTGTCTGTATTGGAATACAATGCGGGCTATAGGGTAGACAACTTAACATTTTGGCATTCACTTTATTTATATGAAAGGAAAAATATTAATAGTACTTGCCTTTTGAGATAATATGTGTATCTTATTTTTTTTTCTTATTTTTATTTATTTTTTATTTTTTTGGTTTTGTAGACACATGGGTAGGATTTTATTGATTTTTTTTTATTTATAAAACAGTCTTTTTTCCCATATATCCCCTGCTCCCCCTTACCTTTCCTCCTCCCAGTCACTCTCAGTCAGCCTTCAGCTTCCCTACTTTGCATACCCACATCTCATCCCCTCCCCCAAAAGGCAAGAAGTCCCAAGGCTAGTAAGCTCAGCATGGCTCACCCACTCCAGGCAAATCCTATTTCCTCATTCCATTATCAAGACTGGGTTAGGTGTTTCTCTGCAGGGAATGGGCTCCAAGGTGCCAGCACACATGCAGGAACACACTCTGATCCCACCCCTTCAGGCTCCATATATTGCCCATCAACAGTTGCTTACGCTTGGAGGGCCTAGCTCCTTTTCCAGATGGTTCACCAGTGGCTGTTCTCAGTTCAGTGAACTCCCTAGAGCTCCAGCTAGCCATCACTGTGGGAATTTTCCTCATAATCTGTATACCCTTGCTCATACAGACTCTAATCCTCCACACTCAGCTCAACCAGGAGCTCAGGCCAGTGCTCAGCCATGGATCTCTGCCTCTACCTCTATTCATTGTTGGATTTAGGTTGTGATGATACTTAGGGTGGTTATTAATTTGATTATAGGGGAAGTCCTGTTTAGGCACTGCCTTCACTGTTGGTTGGAGACCTAGCCAGGGACATCCTGTGAGTTCTTGGAGGTTTCCCTAGCACCCAGTCTCTTTCCAAGCCCACATCTCTATCAAGATATCCATCTCTCTTTTTTTTCTTCCACATCGTTGCTCTTCTCACTCAACCATCTCCTTCTCTCATGATTTGTCCTCAACTCTTCTTGGTTGCAACTCATTATGATCCCAATTTGCTAGGTGATCATTTCTATTTGCTCGTTCTAAGTGAATCTCTGGATATCTCTCTTAAGTTCCTCCTGACCCCAAGCGTTCAGGGGTTGTGATTTGCAGCTTGGGTATTCTTTGCTTTTTGCCTAAAGTCTACTTATGAGTAAGTACATCCCATGCCTCTCTTTAAGGGCTTTTAATACCTCACTCAGGAGGATATTTTCCAAATCCATCCATTTGCCTGCAAATTTTAGGATGTCATTTTTTTCTGCTGAGTAGTACTCCATTGTATATAACACACTTTGTTTATAACACACTTTGTTAGTTTCATTCCTCAGTTGTGGGGCATCCTTGTTATTTTCAGGTGTTTGCTATTATGAATAATGCTGCTATGAACATACTTGAGCTAATGCCTATTGGTTGGTGACCTAGCCAGGGACATCCTGTGAGTTCGTGGAGGTTTCCCTAGCACCCAGTCTCTTTCCAATGTTACATTGCCTTCTTCTATCAAGATATCCATCTCTTCCTATCTCTATCTTTGCTCCTCTCACTCAACCATCTCCTTCTCTCATGATTTGTTCCCACCTCTTCTTTGTTGCAGCCTGTTATAACCCCAATTTGCTAAGGTGATCTTCTCCATTTTCTCTTCTTAGGGGAGTCTCTGGATGTCTCTTGTAAGTTCCTTCTGATCCCGAGCTGTTCAGGGGTGGTTGTGGTTTGATTCTTGTCTATTCTTTGCTTTTTGTCTAAAATCCACTTATGAGTGAGTACATTCTGATCTTGTGATACCTTGCTCAGGAGAATATTCTCCAAATCCATCCATTTGCCTGAAAATTTTAGGATGTCATTTTCTTTTTTCTGCTGAGTAGAATTCCATCGTGTAGATGTACCACAGTTTGATAATCCATTCTTCAATTGAGTGGCATAGGTTATTTCCAGGTTGTTGTTATTATGAATAATGCTGCTATGAACATAGTTGAAGTAATGCCTTTGGGGTATGAGTATGCATCCTTTGGGTTTATGTCCAATAGTGGTATTGTTGGGGACATTGATTCCCAGTTTTCTGAGGAGCCACCATACTGTATTCCAGAAGGGCTGTACAAGTTTACACTCAGACTAACAATGGAGGAGCATTCTCCTTGTTCTGCATCCTCACTTGCATAGGCTGACATCTGTGTTTTTGATCTTAGCCATTCTGACAGGTGAAAGGTGGTATCTCAAAGTTGGCTTGATTTGTGTTTCTCTGATGGCTAAAGATGTTGAAGAATTCTTTAAATGCCATTTGTAAATCTTCTGTTGAGAATTCCCTTTTTTTTTTGCTCTGAATCCCATTTTTTAAATTGGGTTATTTAGGATTTTGGGCTCTAGATTCTTGAGTTCTCTATATATTTTAGATATCAGTCCTCTGTCAGATGAAGGGTTGGTAAAGATCTCTTTTCCCATTCTATAGGCTGTCATTTTGTCTTATTGACTGTGCCCTTTGCCTTACAGAAGTCTCTCAGTTTCAAGAGGTCCCATTTATTAATTGTTGTTCTTAGTGTCTGTGCTACTGGTGTTATATTTAGGAAGTGATCATCTGTGCCAATGCGTTGGTTGGAGGGTATTTCCCACTTGCTTTTCTGTCAAGTTCAGTGTAGCTGGGTTTATGTTGAGGTCTTTGATTCACTTAAATTTGAATTTTGTGTAAGGTGATAGGTTTGGATCTATTTGCATTCTTCTACATAGTACCATCCAGTTATGACAACACCATATGTTGAAGATACTATCTTTTTTCATTGATTCCTTTTTGCATAATTACCAAAAAATCAGGTGTTCATATATATGTGGGTTAATGTCAAGGTCTTTGATATTACTCCATGGATCCACAAGTCAATTTCTATGCCAGTGCCAGACTGTTTTTTATTATTCTAGTTCTATAGTATAGGTTGAAGTCAGGGATGGTGATGACTCCTGAAGTTCTTTTATTGAACAGGTTTGTTTTGGCAATCCTGGGTTTCCTGTTATTCCATATAAACTTGAGTATTGTTCTTTCAGGATCTGTAAAACAAATTGCGTTGGGATTTTGATGGGGATTACATTGAATCTGTAGATTGCTTTTGGTAAAATAGTCATTTTTACTATGTTGATCCTACCTATCCAGGAGCATGAGAAATCTTTTCATTTTCTGATATTTTCTACAATTTCATTCTTCAGTGGTATAAAGTTTTTTTGTTTTTTCGCAAACAGGTCACTGCTTTTTTTGGTTAGAGTTACACCAAGATATTTAATGCTATTTGCATCTATTATAATGGGTGATGTTTCCTTATTTCTTTTTCAACCCTTTAATCCTTAGTGTATAGGAAGGCTATTGATTTTTTAGATTTAATCTTATACCCTGCTACTTTGCTGAAGGTATTTATCAGCTGTAGAAGTTCCCTGGTAGAATTTTGGGGGTCTCTTATACATATGATCACATCATCTGCAAATAGAGATACTCTGACTTCTTCCTTTCTAATTTGTATACTCTTAATCTACTTTTGTTCTCTTATTGCTTTAGTTAAAACTTTGAGAACTATATTGAGGAGACAAGGAGAGAGGGGACAGCCTTGTCTTGTTCTTCATATTAGTGGGATTGCTTTGAGTGTTTCTCCATTTAATTTGATGTTGGCAGTCAGCTTGCAGTATATTGCCTTTATTATATTTAGGTATTTTCCCTGTATTCCTGATCTCTCCAGGACTTTTATTATGAAAGAGTATTGGATTTTGTCAAAGGCTTTTTTAACAACTAATGAGATGAACAGTTCTTTCAGTTTGTTTATATGATGATGACATTCACAGTTTTTTGTATGTTGAACCATCCCTCCATCTCTGTGATGAAGCTTACTTGTACTGGGATTATGTTCTGTTCCATTGTAAATAATGATCTCACTTACCAGTTTAATAAAAACGCTGATTGGCTGAAGGCAGATAGAAAGGATGGGTGGAGCTACTAGACTAAGAAAACTCTGGAAACAAGAAGAACAGAGCAGTGATGCCACAGAGATGCCAGAGAAGCCAGCAGATGCAGAGGCCAACTATACTGCTCTGAGAAAAGGTACCGAGCTTCATGGCTGAACAGGATAAGAATCATGGGTTAGTTTAAGAGCAAGAGCTAGCTAGCAATATGGCAGAGCCATAGTCCAAACAGCATGAAAGTAATGTAAGCATCTGTGTGTTTCTTTTGGAATTTGGGATTGCTGGTTCAGATAAGCAGTGGCAGTAGGTCTAAACTATCAGACTAGGCAGGCCAGAAACCTCTTGTTATACCTACTTGATTGCGGTGGATGATTTTTTTTGCCAGAATTTTATTGAGTATTTTTGCATCAGTGTTCATGAGGGAGATTGGTCTGCAATTCCTTTTCTTTGTTGCATATTTGAGTGGCTTGGGTGTCACGGTGATTGTGGCCTCATAAAAAGAGTTTGTGAATGTTCCTTCAGTTTCTACTTTATGAACAGTTTGAGGAATATTGGTATTAGTTCTCCTTTGAATGTCTGGTAGAATTCTGCACAGAAACCATCTGGTCCTGGGCTTTTTATTTTTTTTACTTGGGAGACTTTTAATAACAGTTTAAATCTACTTTGGGGTTATAGGTCTGTTTAGGTCATTTATCTGATCTTGATTTAATTTTGGTAAGTGGTACCTGTCCAGAAAGCTGTCCATTTCTTTTAGGTTTTCCATTTTAGTTTCATATAGATTTTTGAAGTATGACCTGGTAATTCTCCAGATTTTCTTGGTATCTATTGTTATATCCCCCTTTTTATATTTCTGATCCTGTTAATTTGGATATTCTCTCTCGTTCTGCTTTTTGGTTAGTTTGGATAAAGGTTTATTTATCTTGTTGACTTTCTCAAAGAACCAACTCATTGGTTCTTTGATTCTTTGTATTGTTCTCTTTGTTTCTATTGTATTGATTTCAGTCCTAAGTGATTATTTCCTGTTGTCTACTCCTTCTAGGTGAGTTTGCTTCTAATTGTTCTAAAGCCTTCAGCTGTGCTGTTAGATCTCTTGTATGAGAATTCTCTAGGTTTTTCATATAGGCATCTGGTGCTATGAGTTTTGCTCATAATTCTGCTTTGATATGTCTCATAAGTTTGGTTATGCTGTGAATTCATTTTCATTAAATCCTAGGAAGTCTTTGACTTCTTTCTTAACTTATTCCTTACCCAGAAGTGGTTTAGTTGAAAGATGTTCAGTTTCCATGAATTTGTAGGCTTTCTGTGATTTTTTTGTTGTTGAACCCTGACTGTAGCCATGGTGGTCTGATATGATACAAGGAGATATTTCCGTTTTTAAAAATCTATTGATATTTGCTTTACAACAGAGTATGTGGTCAATTTTAGAAAAAGTTCCATTGGGTGCTGAGAAATATGTATATTCCTTTGTGTTTGGGTGGAAGATTTTATATATATATAAAGGTTTTATATATATATAGTCCATTTGGGCATAACGTCTCTTAGATCCTTTATTCTCTATTGAGTTTCTGTCTGGTTTTCCTATCCAAGGGTGAAAGTGGAGTATTGAAGTCTTTCACAATTAGTTAGTGTGGGGTTTGATGTGAAGTTTACCCATTAGTAGTATTTCATTTACATATGTAAGTGCCCATGTGTTAGGGCATACATATTCAGGATTGAGACTTCAACTTGGCGGATTTTTCCTGAGATGAATAAGTAATGTTTGTCCTGATCTCTTTGATCGGTTTTAGTTTGAAGTCTATTTTGTTAGATATTAGGATAGTTACCCCAGCTTGTTTCTTAGGAACATTTGTTTGAAATGTATTTTCCCAACCTTTTACTCTGAGCTTGTTTCTGTCTTTGAAGTTGAAGTGTGTTTTTTGCATGCATCAGAAGGATGGCTTCTGTCTGTATATCCATTGTGTTAGAATGTGTATTTTTATAGGTGAATTGAGTCCATTGATATTAAGAGATATTAATGACCAATGATTGTTATTTCCTGTTATTTTTGGTGGTAGCATGTATAAATTTTCCCTGATTCCCAAGCTACTCAAAGATGCAACAAAGAAAGAGAATTACAAACAAGTCTCCCTCATGAACATGTAAAACTACTCAATAAAATTCTGGCAAACTAAATCCAACAACATATCACAAAAAAAAAAAAAAATCATCCACCATGATCAATTAGGCTTCATTACAGAGATACAGGGATTGTTCAACATATGAAAAACTGAGAATGTTTTCCATTATATAAACAAACTGGAAGAAAAAAAAAACCACATGATCATCTCATTAGCTGCTGCAAAAGCCTTTGACAAAATCCAACATGTCTTCATGATAAAAGTCCTGGAAATATCAGGAACACAGGGAAAATACCTAAATATAATAAAGGTGATATACAGCAAGCTGACAGCCAACATCAAACTAAATGGTAAAACACTCAAAGCAATCACGCTAAAATCAGGAACAAGACAAGGCAAAGTCACATCTCCTTGTATCCTAAGGAGTGTCTGGAGGCTTTCTCTGTGAAGTAGGAACCTCAAGGACCATCTCAGCTTGTTCTGTCAAATTTCAGAGCTCTCTTTCCTATGGATTCTGTGTGTCCAATTTATACAGCATACTGTCAAACAGTCAATGCAAGAACAGGTTTTTGTCCAGTGGCTAAACCTAACCCTTGCCACACACAAAGTAAATTCCAAATGGAGTTTCTTCAATGCCCATCATTCTCTTGAAGTATATTAATGGTGCCAGGAGCAGACATGTCTCACTGTTCAGAAAACTTTTAAATATTTTAAATGCTATATTCTATAGGTCTTTGAAGTGTTTAAAGAATACCTATCTAATTGAAATGTTTCTTTGAATATCTAAACATACCTAACATGACTATAAGTTTGGTTATTATAGATGACTATAAATCTGCATTTCTTAACTATACATTACAATTTTAAAGGAATTGCATTAACATAATATCTTAATCAAGAGTAGAAAAATACATACAACATAACAAAATTGACCTTAAATTCTTATCAATGAACCAATGAACTCATACGAATTTAAAATATTTTGAGATTAATAACTAATTTTTGGATTATAGTAAATTGAATAATCTATCTTTTTAATCATTCCTATATAATATCCTTAGAAAGAGATTTACTATGTCCATTAACCATTTATAATGAAAATAAATATTTATAAACATTATTTTGAAAATTTTAGTGTAGCAATTCATTACTACTTCCTGCTAATTAATGGGTGCTAGCAATCTTACGAGGATCCTGAGGCTGGATCATCTTAGTCTGTAACCTTGAAGCTGATGTAAACCATCTCTCCTCATCAGAGAATTTTCAGGTGGTTTTGTTTGACAAAATCATATTTGCCTGGAAGCAATCCACAAGTTTTTATCTTCTGTGGAAAGAAAAGCAGAATCTTCTTTCCAAAGCAACATATCATTAGACCCAAGTTTCAAAGTCAAAATACCCTTAAAATATATATTATTTTGCTTAACTTAGCAGCCTTTGCAATCAGTTCTTTCTGAAGTTAGCTCATTAACAGTTAAAAAATTAAAAGAAAACACAATAATAACCATAATCCATACTCGTGTATTTCACATCTTTACAAGGCTTATTATATTTTTATTCTTTTATTTCTCTTTTTAATAAACTTTCTCTACCTTCTTTCTTTTCTCCCCAAGTCGATGCATTCTTTGTCACACATATTTTAACCAATTGAGAGGTTTTCTTCATCTAAATCTGTTTTATTGCAAGTTCTTAGTCATTTTCTAACCAGAAAAGCTTTTAAAATGCTAGACTGTACAGTTCTGCTTTGCCTGCTGACTCCACCCCCCTTAGCAGCTTTTCAACAAGGCAGAGGTGCCAGAGGCACTCTGACCTTCCCAATTCTGAGAAGCAGTATTAAATATTGTGAAACCTTTTACCATCCCAACTCTGGGGAATCTTAGGGTCCATTCTATAAAGTAGAGCACCACCACTGTCCGCTGATCACTCCACTTAAGCATTTGGTCATGCAGTTTTCACTGCTAACACTGAGTCAGGAAGCTGCTCTTATTGGAGTCACGGCTGGTCTGTTCACTTCCAGAAAACAGTGGATCCAAGAAAATGTTGCTACTAAGAAGCTGTTTTGATTCTGTTCCCTTTGTGTTCAATATAAACAGAAACCTTAAATTAGTCATATGCAGTTTGTTGTTTATAGCGAGTCTTCTGTGAAACTTTGGGAAGCAGCCTTGGTGCAGCTTAAACTTCCTCCTGCAAGCCTGGTACCATTTTGTAGCTCAACCCCACACGCAACTCTGTACTACAACTTACTTCAGAGATACAACTTGGAAGCTGCTTTTAGCTCTGTTTCTGTGTTCTAGAACCCTTTTTAAGCTTTACCAGGCTTTATGTAGGTATTAGCCCCCATGCTGAGATGTCATCTGTAACATGAACTTTCTGACTCAATAGAATGGTCTGGATCATTCTGCAGCCACTTTTCCCCCCAAAATGACTCAGATACTTATATTAATTTTATGCTGTTCAATCCATGTCTCAGGCATATTGCTAAATAACTCCTACATCTTAACAACCCATATCCACTAATCTGTCCTGCAACATGGCCCATGGCTCATCTGATACCTTAAATATTGCTTCTTGGGTGGCTATATCACATCTCTTCTGACTTTGCCCTCCTTCCCCTACCTATGCTCTGAATTCCTGCCTTACAATGCCTAGTAGAGGCCAAAACCATTCTTTTATTTCACAGCAAGACATCCCTGCATCAATCTTATTTTTAATCTATAAACTGACTTCCAGTATAAAGCAGTGTAACTACAAGCTGTTGGTTGATGTCATAAGACTTAATATCTATCTTATTTACTATCTTATAATAAGAAAGACAGTCACCAAGAAAATACCTAATATAATACTTGTGAGAAGATATACAAATCTGAGCTCTTATATACCACTGCAGAGGATGTAAAGTGATCTAGAGATTATGTAAGTCATTATGGAGCAGTCTAGAAAATTGAAAGTAGATCTTCTATGAGATCCAGCTATATACCCCTGCCAGGTATTTATTTAAGGCACACCAAATCAACATATCACAGAGATATCTGAATATCAAAGTTTACTGCAGTGTTATTTACAATAATTAACTTTTAGAAGCACCTAGGTGTCCAACAACAGAGGAATGGAAAGGCAATGTGATGGTGTATGTACACAATGAAATGTTTTCATCCATAAATCTTGAAGTTGAAGCTGGATACAATTCGAGGGACATGTATTAAGTAAACTCAATAATTCTCATACAGACAATAACATTTATTTATTTGCATTGATAGTTCCCAGATCTCATATAGTTAAATAAGATCACACACACACACATATATGATGAAAGTAGAAATGAAACTGGCTAAGAGAACGAAGAGACCAATCAGGAGGGGGAGCTATGGTGGAAATGTGCTCAATGTACAGTATATACTCGTAGGAAACTTTAAATTAAAAATAATTCAAGGGGAACAGAAGACAAGAACAACAGACGAAGGCGCAGAAGAGATGTCACTCCAGTGCATTATCTGATAAAAGATACAAGAGATCACTGCTCAAGTCTGCGTGCTCTACTCTCTCTCTCTATTGTAAAGAAAAGTATAGGGAAATGCTTCACAGCAGACTTCCTGGTGTTCTGGCTTTTACAATCACATAGTCCCTTTGTTTATGAAGTTCCCTGAGTCACTGATGCAGGAATTGTGATGTAGTTGTAGCCCTTAGGGCTGAGCTCCTCTTAATTCATTGATCTCTCCAGTTGGTTTTTTGGGATGTTGTCTATTTGCTATAAGAGAGGCTTTTCTGATTAGGAGTGGTAGCTATACTTAGGGTATGAGAATAAGATTTAAAATGAAGTAAAGAATTATGCTTGTTTATCAAACTGGCAGTAGTAAGTTCTTTTCTAAAGTCTATAACCTCACTAGTCCCTCAAGGCTGGCTAGATTTCTAATACCAGTAATTATTTCTGTCCAGCTGAATAGGACTTAAGTGTACTTAGACAGCTGTTGGTTGCCACACCATGTGTGTGCCATCTATTGCCCCTTTATGAATATCTTGCCATGCTGGTTACTATCATAGTTCATAATAGGTTCTGCAGCTGGTGGGACTGTCTCACTTGGAAGCTTGCATAAATATTTTCTGAAATTGTGGAAGCTATAACAGGAATGAGGCTTTCAGGTCAGATCTATCTGGAATCATCTGAGACCTGTGTTTTATGTAAGCAGTGTTTTGAACAATAGAGATCTACCCTTGACCTCTGAGAAACAATCAAAGACTAAATTGATAATCTATATATCATTTGTTCATTTGTGAGTCACTTGGACTACACTGAGTGTCTGTTCAAAAAGAGGTTTATTGTGCCTAGTTTATATATATATATATGTATATATATATATATATATATATATATATATATGGTTAGATAAACAAGACTTTAACAATGGTATATTAATGGACAAAGAACTACTACCAATTAATGAAGACTGGGAGAAGGATAATTAACTTTACTCTGGGATAAATCTTTTTATTAGTTGTCCAATGCAGAGTAGTCAGTCTTGGTCTGATATACCCAAAAATAACAAAAACAGACTCAGCAGTTGTACAAATTCAGATAGTCATACATGTGCATGCAACAAGAATAATAAAAGAAAAGGAGGTTATCAGTTTGAAGGGCCATGAGAGAGGTTTGTAGGAGGTAGCTGGGTAAATGATGTCATTATATTTTGAGTAAACATTATTTTAATTATCAGAAAATAAAATGCATGTCAGACTCATGGAAACTTTAGTAAACACATAAGAAGTGCCAAATATTTGATCAATATATATTTCTATTTTCCAAGTCCAACATTTGCTAAAAAACAAAACAAATAAACAAACAAACAAACAAACAAACAAACAAACAAACACCTTCCTGAGCTTGAGGGAAAAATCACACAAGCTCTGCCTATATGACTTCAGATAACGATGTTGATGAAATGATGATTGAAGAATTGTGCAAGCAGGAAACAAGTGGGAGAAAGATGGATAGTATTGAACTAAGCTTTTAATAGAGAAGTGTTGGAGAAGAAAGGAAGCCAAGCTAAAAGCTGCTGTGGTGACTAACTTCCTCCTCTTTCTTTCTCACTGCCTGCATGCCTGCCTTCCCATAAGTAGTAGAGACTGAACCTTGGAAGACTTGATATATGCTAGACACCTGTGCTTTCTACACTGAATTATTTTATCTCAACCCCTTCATAGATCTCATTGTCTTATAATATAGACTACCACCATTTTTTTCTCGTTATAAAAATTAAAGACTATCTCTCAATATGTAAATTTTAGTATGTATCCTTTTGCAAAGCTTTATGCAAAATATCTCTGCAATGATTTTTTTCTATTTGCTTTTCCCCACAGGTAATAGACAATAGCCTATAAAACAAATGGGAAAATTTTAATAGCCATTTCTGTGGTTGCCACATTTGCAGATTCAACCAAGCCTAGATCAGAAATATTTAAGAGAACTTTCATCTGGGTCAAATGTTATAAAAAGTTTCTGGCCCAGACTTTCTGGCCTAGCCTCAAGGTTCAGACCTATAAACCCACAGTCTCACAGAGACACACAAACACTTACATTGATTTTATGCTGATCGGCCTAAGGCACAGGCATATAACTTGCTAACTCTTTACGCCTAAACTAACCCATGATTCTTATCCTGTTCAACCATGTGGCTCGGTACCTTTTCTCAGAGCAGCATAGTTGTCCTCTGCATCTGCTGGCTTCTTTGTGGCATCTCTGCTTTGTTCTTCCTGTTCTCAGAGTTTTCCCAATCTGGTAGCTCCTAGCTCCACCCACACTTCCTGTCTGCCTTCAGCCAATCAGCATTTTCATTAACTAGTAGGCAGCACAATTATTCACAATGTAATAACATAGTCCTACTACATATCCCCTTTTCTCTTTTTAAAACATGAACACCAAATCTAATTTCCTTTTTTTCTCCATTACCTATAATGACTTACCAACACTATAAAAAACACAAACACCCATAATCCATTGTATTTTTGGAATGTGGGCATTGTATTCTAGGATACTTGCTGCTGAATGAGGGCACTGCAATCACATGGGGACCCAAAGAAAATTTAGGATTATGAACAAGTCCTTAGTGAAATAGTCTGTAAGCCTGGATCAGCTCAGTCAGTTTTCTTGAAGTAGTTTTGGATACAGAGCCCAGAGGAAACTGCAACAGAAATGCTCTGAAATGCTAATCATCTGGACCATCTGTTTTCATTGGAGATTTTTCAGGGGATCTTCCTCAGTCAAACTTTATTTTCTTTAACTAGGAATAAATTCACAGCCTCACATTTTCTGTGGATAAAAAGAAAGCTTCTCCAAAGTAACATATTTTTTTATTTCAATTTTAAAGTCAATTCATTTACAAAATATATAGGTTGAATTAATCCAGCAGCATTTATAATCCAATGCCTTTTAGCAACTTTTACCACTTCATTTGTAGTCAAAAAACTTAAAGACAACAGCATGGAGTATCCAGACACACTCTTTGTATTTTCCATCCTCATATGGCTTATTACTATTTGTTTTACTGTTTCTTTTTTAAGGACTTTATCATTTTTTCTTTTTCTTTTCTCTCTGAAGCCTTTGTTTGTATTTTTTAACATACTCTAAACCATTTAGAGTTTTTTTTTTTTTTTAAATCTGTCTTTACTGTATATCTCTTATTTCTTATCTTTTTCTGTTTCTGACAACACCTTTGCTTGGCTAAGGTGACTGACTCCACCTAGATTCCTCTTTTATCAGTGTTTTTATTAAACTAGTAGGCAGGACAATTATTTACAAAATAATATCTCACTACAGTCAAACATGGACAGACAGACTTTGTTACTATGCTTTAAGTGTAATATATCAATGATTTACATGAAATTTTCTCTATGGCAAGTGTTAAGTGTTGTGATAACCCTGAGTAGACAAAATATATCAGAAAATGTACATGGACTATACATAAACACTGAAGTCTACTCAAGAGTCTACTTTGGTGCCTGTAACTTTAGGCATGAGAAGGTACTCTGAAACTAAAACCCATGTATTATGTGATGCAACCATGCTGCCGTGTAAGTTTTCTTCTCATATATTGTGAATTATAACTCATAGTTTTCTTGCTTAACTCTTGCCTTATTGATTCTATTTTTATTTTTATTTTTATTTTTCCTTCCCTCACAAAAAAAGTTCTTTAGAAAGGCACTTGTGTTTATTGTAATAAAGTATGTCTTCCTTTCTTGAGCTCTGCTTCTCTCTCCCATCCAGTACTAATGTTTACATAAAGTATGATATCACTGCTTAAAGTACCTCTGTGTCCTTCATATAGCAGAGGAACATAACTGGAGTAGACTGGACAATAGGAGATGACTTTTTTTCTTAAATCATTAATTATTCAAAAAACAGAGCAAGAGTTTGTAATGGCATAGTACTGTCTATGTGATAAATAGAGCAAGCAGTAGTCTTGCATGTAGGCAACCCTATGTTTAATCTCCATTACTTTCAGAGAGAAAGAGAAGTAAAGAAAGATATAGATTCAGTGGATGTCATGGTGGGCCAACTCGTAGCCCTGGTTCTGGGTGGGTTGGGTTGGTCAGTTTGCTGGCTTTCCCTTTTTGTTAGTACCCATGTGACCTTTCCAGCACTGCCTTGGCCAGCTTATGCAATTCAGCCTACAGAAAAGTGAAGCTCTGCTCTTAGGCCCCCAGATTCAGGCCACTCAAAACACATTGCCAAGGCAAGTTACCAGGCTCTCTCTCCTGATTGTTGTAGGGGGAATATGAGAAGGTAAGTAGCTCTCTTGTTCTCATGACCTCTGGGTTAGTTCATCTGCTTCTTCAACCACTGGGTCAACTTTAGTGTACTTTCTGGGTAAGGTATATGCCTATGGTAAGGGATGGGGGCTATCTTTCCTGAGTGCATGATGAGATCTCCCCTGAAAGCTATGACCAGTTCATCTGATGCAATATCCAGCAAAGGGTACAGCCAGCCATCTCATGGCCTGTGAAGGGTGTGAAGGGTTCAGCACAATGGTTCCAATGATCCCTGTGCTACAAGGAGCCCTGGACATTACCACTGATCCCAGTTGCAGCAGAACCTGGGACAGAGAAATGGCCCTTGTTAGAAGCTCTTACTGGTATACCACTATTATGGCCCTGGTAGACCTAGATCAGCATGACCCCAGTGTTGGCGGGGTCCTAACTGTTTCCTTTGGGGAGGAGGTGAGACGGTTCAGAGTCAACAATACAGACCCTAAGAGTCAGTTGAAAAGCAAAAGACTAATTTGTTTATTCAACAATGGGAAGAGTTTTATATATCTTCCTCTGAGCACCCAGGCTATGTCATAATCTAGTGATATTATGTGGCTGTCCTTCATTGAGTGAGCACCATCAGAAGATCTGACAGCATCTGTTGCTAGGCAGATTCTGAGCAATCAGAAACATTGAACACCATCTGTTGCTAAGGACCTCCGGTAGACTCCAGGTTGGCTTATAAGAAAGTCATTATGTGCATGTCTTGGCAATTAGTCTGAGATAATTTCCTTGGCCCTATATATAGGCCTTTCTTACTACAGCCTCAGCAGTAGCATGACCCCCAACACCAATATGCTCCCAAGTACCTTACCAGCCCCCAGGAATCTACAAAGTCCTCTGTGGCAACTGGAGCCACAGACAGCCTCAAGACTCCAGACTCCTAGGGCCATAGACCCAAGACACCTCCATGACTGTAGATAGCAACATGGGCCACCTGGATCAGTACAACATGGTCCTAGGACACTGACACAGTCTGAGGTGGCTAACTAGCCAATGGTCATCTGTATTGCCCTCAGTGACAATTGAAGAAGGCCCAGACATCAACTCAGACACTGGCTGCTGCAGGTACATGGACCCAGACATGACCCTCTACAGAAACCCTGGCATGGATGATACCATAGACCCAGGTGACAGCACAGGCCACTCATAGGATGGCCCTGGTGGCAGAATGACCATCAGATACCCTTATGACCACAGGTTTCTGCCAAGACCCTGGTTGTCTTCATGGACTTTAGTGGTAACATAAGCCATAAATATCAAGACAACCCCTGGCTATGGTAGGAAAACAGACCCAGATATGGTCCTAGGCAGCAGCTCAGGCCATATGTTATCTCTGTCCCAGGAAGCCTGTCACAGGCCACCTGGACCAGCATGGCCACTGCAGCAGCATAGCTCTTATACATCATTATGGCCCCAGGTGGTGGCCTAGATTCCCCCACCCTCCATCTGCTTGGTCTTCAATGGTCTCAAGAGCCCCAGATATCTACACAGACCCTGGCTACAGCAAGACCACAGTTATCCAAAGTTTTATTGAATATATTGTAATATTTACATATTCTGCCTATGCTTATTAACTAGTAAGGAACTGCCTTTTAATATGCAGTTTTTCTGTTAATTTCCTATATTACTTCATGTTTGTATTGAATAATAAGTTTCTTCATCTCTAAACATCAGCTATTTCTAAAGTATCTAACAAAATACACAGAAACAAAATGATGTCTTTCTCAGAGTAGATCTTTTAAAATGATACATTATTATAACTTTCATTATATAATCAAAATATGGGAAATACCTATTTCTGAGTGTAACCATGTTACAATAACTTTTATTTTACTAGAGCTTTGAGTATCTTGTACACACTAGCTTATTATATTGTATTTCATAATATTTATGACAACCCACTGACATTGCATCAAAATGTGAACACAATTTTTCTCAAATGTACAACTCATTACACTAGCTGCTGGGCGTCATCTGAGTCCCCCTTTGATCTTTGATCAGTTCTCCATCTCATCCTCTGATATTCTAATTAGCTAATACATTCTGATTCATCACTTTCTTACTTGTTATTTTAAAAGGATTTTTTCCATGTACACGTTGTACTTTCTTGCCTTTGACAAAGTTTTAATAGTAGCTTCATAATGTATAAAGCCTATAACAATTCTTTATGTTCATAACTTTTAATTAATATGGAATATTTAATTAGATAAATATACCATGAGTTTTGTGTCTATATCCAGTTCAGATATTTGGATTTTACCATCATTAATGGGTAAATAAATATCTTCAGGCATGTTTATAAGTATGTGTCAATTGACTTTAGGATCATATATCTAGGAGTGAAATTCATTCAAGAATGTTGTTAGAGCATACTTGTGACAGGATAAGTTTGTCTCTGTGCTGGCTAATTTTATGTCAACAAGAGACAAGCTAAAGTCACATGAGAGGATGATCCCTCAGTTAAGAAGATGCCTATGGAATATTGGGTTGTAGGCAGCCCTGTAAGGCAGTTTTTTACTTAGTGATTGATGAAGAAGGGCCAAGCCCACTGTAGGTTGCCACCCCTGAGCAGGTGGCCCTGGGGTCTATAAGAAAGCAGGCTGAGAAAGTCATGAGGAGCAAAGCATGGCCATCCATAGCCTTTGAATCAGCTCCTGTCTCCAGGTTTCATAGAACTATAAGTCAAATAAGCCTTTGGCTCCTCAATTTGCATTTATCATGGTGTTTCATCACAGCGATAGTAACCATTATTAGGATACTCTCTAACACTATCAAACCAATTTACATACTTACTGATAATATATAAAAACCTACAAATGTTTTATAGCCTTACCAACAATCATTAGATACTACTTTTGTCTTTTTAGTGGGTATAATATTATATGTCTTACATTTTAATTGATATTTAAGTAACTGTTAATGATATCTGCTTTATTTTATTTAGCATTAATGTTTTCTCTACCAAGCTAGCTCACTAATATATTTTTGTTCTTATTTTCTAATATGTTGGCTTTCTCTTTTATTTGTAGTTTTTAATGAATTAGGTCGTAAAATTTATTCTCTCTATTTGTAACTTACTAAACTACTTGTGGTATCTGTGGATAAACAGACATTCATTTTAATGTGTTTATCTATCTTTTTGAAAGCCTTTTCTACCACATTAAAAAAAATATATTATATATTTTCCTAGTGAATTTTAATCCCAGAACCCATGTGAAGGTCTGAGCCTGTAACTGTAGCAGTGGGAACAGAGCCAGGTGGATCCCAGGTGCTTGCTGGCCAGTCAGCCTAGCTGAAACACTTGTGCACACACCTGACAACCATGTATGTATGTCATGCATATAAATTCAAAATAGTTTTAACCTATTTTTATAAAGTAGTGTTACTGTTTTCCACTTGAATAAAAGTTTTTACATAAAACTTTATGGACTAGGAAAATTGAGGATTGTTTTTGCACTTATTGGAGGAGGGGAAAAGGCATGTTTCTGTTGTTTATTAGAATGTGGTAAAATTCATTTGTAGAACTCTAGAAGCTGGTTTCTCTCTCTCTCTCTCTCTCCCAATTTCTTCACCCTCATACAATTTCATTGAACAAATATATCTTGGTAGTAATAGGAAAAACTATTCAGATTTTATGTTTTGGGGTAGTTTTAATAATTTTAATTCCACTTCAAACTAGCCTCTGTAATTTAACTTTAGTATTAGACTAATTCTGTATATTTCTTTGGATCCACACACACACACACACACACACACACACACACACACACACACACACACACACACACACATTTATTTGCTTGAAGCCTTCTTATATTTTTATTCTGTTATCTTTTTCAGTATTTCTGAAAATGATTTAAAAAACTTCACCAAACTGTAACCAAATAAAAGCCCCCCAAATATCTATAGTCAGCTTCTCCTGAACATGAGACCTGTTGTAGTATTTGATATACCCAGTGCTCTCCATTGAAGAAAACTGATTTTCTTTTTCACAGCAGGTGTAAATGACAGTTCAATTGTTAAGCTTTGCCCGAGCGACTAGGTTTTCATCCATTCACCTATCCATCTATCCACTCATTCATTAATTTCTTAAATATATGAAATAAAATATAACAAGATAAAACAAAAAATATCACATCAAAGGTATACAAGGATGTTTGCTGTATATTAACTGGTATATTTATTTTATATATATTTATGACTATATTTTATATTTATATTTATGGTTTTATATGGAGATTCAAATGTCCTTTTTCTTTGAAGACCTCTGTGCCTTCAGTGTTGTTTCAACATTTGGATATTTTATAAGGTCATATGTCTTGGTACATGATGTACCTTCTGTGTGTTCAAATGATGTCAGTGATAAACTCTACAAATAATGTACTATGTACTTCAGAGATTAAAATAAAGATTTTTGAATGTTTTCAATATAAAAAATAATAAACGCTTGAGAATTGGCCATATTTGCCCCGATTGATAAGTATATGTACAAGTAGTGTACAATATGTATATATACATGTACAAATCTATGAATCAGTAATCTCTGTATCTAGGATTTTAACGTGCATGTTTAACTTTCTTATTTATCTTTTAATGTCTCCCTCTCCCCTTTTCTCTCTACTCTGTGTCATCTTATCTCCATGTAAGCTAAGTGTCTTTGTCTCCATGTCTAATTTGTCTTAATTTGCACATTAAGTTTTACATTTCCAAACATTATTGCTGTCATTTACAAAAGCCCCAGTCTGAAAACTTTAGATAGTCTAGTTTTTCTCCAGCCCACGACACCCACGGTGGGGCCTGTCTTTTTTCTCCAGCCCACAACACCCACGGTGGGGCTGGTCTTTTTTCTCCAGCCCACGACACCCACGGTGGGGCCGGTCTTTTTTCGTCTTCAGTCTTCAGTACCTCTATTTCTGTGAATGTGTTACACAGTAGCATTGTAGTTTTATTCTATATTTAGCAACAGGGTTATAGGTAAATTGATTGCCTTCATTTCTATTGCTCATCTTTGTGTTTGATAGTGGAATTTTCAATGGAGACTATCTGCAGAAGTTCTGAGGACCTAAGAAGACACTTTTTATTTGAGAGAAGTTTTGCACTCTGTAAGTTTAAAATTCAATGCTAATGTGGGACCACTAGGCTCCCTTTCATGCTTTTATAACAAATGCAGCAGTATGAAAGTTTGTTTGCATCTCAACTGGGGCATGGTTGGCAGAGCTGATGAAAATTTTAGTCTCTAGTCCAATTTTCTTAGAATTCCCTGAATTATTTACCTCTGTTGTTTACTGATTTTCATTATACTTTCAGTTAAATACCCTTTGTTATTTTCTAAATTTTATTTACGTTTAACAAATTTAACAATTTATTAATACTACATTCATATTAATTTATCTAAGTTCTGGTTTATAGTCAGACTTTTTTGTTGGACTTTCTTTGGACTGCCAGTTACCAAATAATGACAAAGATGCTATTAATTATGAAAGCTTTGTATTTATAAAGAGACTTACTATTAATTATAAAAGTTAGGCTTGTTCCCATCTAGCTCTTATAACTTAAATTAACCTGTTTTATTAATTACGTTCTGCCACATGGCTCTTTACCTCTCCTCCAGTCGGTATGCCCAGTTCCCTCTGTGTCTTCGTGGTGTCTCCTGTGCTTCTAGATTCATTGCAAGTTCCTTTCTCTCCCTAGTCCTGCCTAGTCTCTCCTGCCTAACTAGTGACCATTAAGCTCTTTATTAAACCAATGACAGTGACGCATCTTCACACAGTGTATGTAAATATCTGCAACACTGGTTACATTTTAGCTGGAGGAAACTTCTGAGTAGTTAATTCAACTTCTTAGAGTCTGCCTTCAATTTTATATCAGTTACTTGATTTTAGTCATTTAATTTTCAAAACTGAACTGTAGGCAAAAGTCTTGGTAACCCAATTAGAAATTTAGAAATATACATTTGACATACAAATGATATCTAAGTTAGTATTCATTTTATTTTCTTTGTTTGCTTGTTATGGAAATAGGGTCTTACTTTGCAGCCAGGAACTCACTATGTAGATCAGGCTGGCTTCAAACTCACAGAGATAATCTGTTTCTGTCTTTTGAGTGCTGAGAGTAAAGATGTTCACCACCACCCTCAACCCTTTATAGTTAGCATTTTGGTTTTATTTTGATGCTTTAATAAAACAAACAGTCTATCCAAAAACAACCAAAGGAGGGAAGGCTATATTTGGCTTATCATTCCAGATTACAGTCTGTCACTGTGTAGAATCAACACAGAACCTCCTGGAGGAACTTGAAGTAAAAACCTTGTCAGAAGACTGCTTGCTGTCTTTCTTTCTTGCTCCAGCTCAGAGACATATGCTTAGATCACTTTCTTGGACAGCTTGAGATCACCTGCAACTGTGCTGTCCATAGAGTAGTTCATCCTATATTGTTAACAATCAAGAAAATTCTCTACATATACAACAACAGGCCAATCTGATCTGAGCATAAGTCAGTTAGGACTCTCTTCTCAAGTGATTCTAGCCTGTATCAAGTTGATAGTTAACTTGTAAACGTGGTTTTATCAATCAATATTTAAATTTAGAGTGAGTAAAAAGTATTTTTCTATAATGGATAGAGTCTGGGTGTACTAATGCATGACTTCATTCTGAGCACTTAGAAGAAGGCAGAAGCATCAGGATCTCTCTAAGTCCAGCCAGTCTGGCCTACAGAGAGTTACAGGTCAGCAGAGTTACATGGTGAGAACCTGTCTTAAAAAAATAAAGAGGTATAGTAATCAATATTCTTTTTTTATATGAAAACTAGAGACTAGAAAGCCAGAGACCTAGGGCAAAAACAAAAACTTCTGATATATTTTTTTAAAGTAACAATAAAATGACTCCTGATAATATTCTGCTATACTGATAGATTAGTATCTAACACAGAATTATTTATTTGTAATGTGATATATGAAGGATTAATATTTATTAAGGAGTTATATAAACACTCACTGATATAAATTGAACTGTTGCACGAATAAATGAAACTCAGGAATTGATGTGGTAATGTCTTTCTGTATGCTGTGAATTTCAATCTTTAAATACAGGAGCTGTTTTGGCCCTTGACAAGCACCATAGAAAAAGTAGGCAGAGGAATCAGACTAGGTAGGAAAGGAAGGGCAGAGTCAGGGACAGACTGAGCCAGCCTCCAAAGAAGAAACATGTAAGGAACACAGGTGAGCCATGGGCCACGTGGCAGACAGACTAATGAGAATGGGTTGAGTTAAGATGTAAGAGCTAGCTAGAAATGCGCCTAAGCCATAGACCAAACAGTATGAACATAATATAAGCATCTGAGTCATTTCTGGTGACCTGAGCAGTGATGGGCGGCTAAGGGGTCTGGTGCGGCAGGTCTGGGGTCTGGACCTCTGGCTGCCCGGGACCAAGAAACCTCATTATAACAGTATTGAATGAATTTTTAGCTTTCTTTTTAAAATTTATATCCACTATTGAGAAAAATTCCTTTGAGGTGAGACTGTAACTAGAAAATAAACACAAACCACATTTTAACAAAGAATTTAAACTTTTTTTTTCTGATAAAAACTGATTCATTTTCTACTTTTTTCTTTATAGTATGTTTTATTAAATTAAATCATATATATAATATATATATAATATATGCCTATATTACAGTGCGAGGAATTGAGCCTAGAGCTTCATAAATGCTAGGTAAGCAGTTTAAACTGAGTTATATGTCTAAGCCTTATAGGTTTTGCAAATATAATAAGTATATGAATATGATACTGTTATAAATAGTTTTATAACAACTTGACACAAGCTGACATCATCTGAGAGGAGGGAACCTCAGTTAAGAAACTGCCTCCATAAGAATGAACTACAGGAAGGCTGGTAGGGAATTTATTAATTTGATGTGGGAATGCCTTTCTGTATGCTGTGAATATCAATCTTTAAATAAAGGAGCTGTTTTGGGCCATGACAGGCACCATAGAAGAAGTAGGAGGAGAAATCAGAACATAGGTAGGAAAGGAAGGGCGGAGTCAGAGGCAGACCAAGCTGAAGCCCAAAGGAGCAACATATAAGGAGCAGAGGTAAGCCACGGCCACGTGGCAGACAGATTAATAGAAATGGGTTGATTTAAGATCTAAGAATTAGCTAGAAATGTGCCTGAGCCATAGGCCAAACAGCATGAAGTTAATGTAAAAGTCTGAGTCATTTCTGGGGCCCTGTGCGGCGGGCGGCTGGGCTGCTAAGAGGTCTGGCACTGCAGGTTCTGGGCCTCTGGCCGCCAGGGGCCAAGAAACCCCTCTACAACATTAATTAGTTATTAATAATTATTAATTAGTGATTGATGGAGTGTGTCCACCCCATTGTAGGTAGTGCTGCCCCTGTGCAGGTGTTCCTGGGCACTATAAGAAATAAGACTGAATCCCATAGTTTCTACATCAGCTTCTGCCTTCCGGTTCCTGCCTTGTTTAAGTTCCTGCCCGGACTTCCTTTGTTGATAAACTATGATATGAAAGTGTAAGCCAAATAAACCCATTTCTCCAACAACATTATCATTTTACATTAAGAACAAATTCTTTTAAATGCAATTGAAACTAACAGCATATAAATTTCCCATGAAGCAAATTTCATCCTGCCACATATATACATATATATATATATATATATATATATATATATATATATATATATGTCTGAAACTAGACATATAGTTGAAATGTCTTACAAGTTAATAGCAATATAATTACCCATTGAGAAGGTTTTAACTTGTACTTTTTTTAATGAGGTATTAAAATTAGAAGACGTATACCATCTCAAAATATTTGTGCTGGTTAATTTCTGTGACTCACCTGATCAATTTCTGCTAAAGAGATAAGAACACTGGTTTCTTTTCAGACCGAGTTTATCCGTTTTAAATAAAGTAGAAATGATTGCATACTGAATGGGTTTTAGAATTTGCCATACAAGACGTCATGGTTGAGCTGTGAGCACTGCATTATGCTTTGCAAAGCCAAGCAGGCAGATGGGCTTTCATTATTTTTTGACTTTTTATATTTGTTGATAATTGTTGTAATTAATTTTTAATCTGAAGACTTGTAAAGCAATACTTGGGGATTTAAAAACCAAACTTGTGTTAATGAAGCCCACACTGTCCAAATACTCTTTCCAAATCCATCTTCACTAAGCAGTAATAACTTTTTCCTGGTCAAGGGCCGATCCCAAGACATCTGGCAAATAATAAGATAGCATCTGCCATCTTCCATGAACTCCTGTGATCAGGAGCCAGAGAGGTCTATTTATCAGATCCCAGCCACTGCTCAACATGCTCTATCTTGAAGCAAAACCACTATTGTTCAGTTAGTACTTACTAACATATTGTATCTAGTTCTTGGTATATAATAGTAAAATTATCAAAGAACACACCAGAAATGTAAAATTCAGAATGTCAAATTAATTCAGTACCTATTTCTATAGATTCTAGATTTCTTATTGTTGCTGTTACCCATTTTTACGTATCCATACTATATGTTCTGACATTGTCCCTTTTCCATTAAGTAATACAACTTTTAATATCTCTCTGCAATCATGGTGTTTAAATCATGGTCATCATTTTTACACTGGCAATTCCCACTGGAGCTTGTCTACTGGGGAGATATTGTATACCACACATAGTGCACATGACATTTTTAACAAAATCTAGCTTTAACCCTCTCCCTGTGCAAAAAGAAAGAAAGAAAGAAAGAAAGAAAGAAAGAAAGAAAGAAAGAAAGAAAGAAAGAAAGAAAGAAAGAAAGGAAGGAAGGAAGGAAGGAAGGAAGGAAGTAAGAAAAAAGAAAGAGAATAAATAAGCATCCGAAGCTTGCATTATAAATGAAACTGTAAATTTGATACATTGAAAACAAGTCTTATTGGTTTTAAGGCCTCTAGGGGATGTGACTTAACATTTGGCATCTTCAGAAAGACAATGAGGCATACATAAGATATAAAATATACAAAATCCAAAAGTAGTCAATTAACTTTTTTTTAAATAAACTATATCATGCAATCTTTGTGTGGGAATGCTCTCTGTATGACAGATACAATGATATAAGTCTATTTCAATTGTTTTCCTAAGCCTGGAGAAGAGCTTTGGAAAATGCAATAGATACAGTTTGTCAGCTGGTCAGTGAGAGAGCCAAGAGGTCAAAAGAAACCACTCACCCGTACTTTCTTCTTATTTCTTTCCTCTTCTTCCTGTCAAGGAACAGAACTACTTCATGCTCCAAGTAGCTTTATATTCCTTGTCTATAAGTTACATGATCCCTTATCAAAAAGTTGACTCCATGCCAGATAAATACATCCTCTGTGGCTTCTGACTACAACATTAGCCAAACTTCTTTCTTTGCAAATTGTAAGCATTTTCACCAAACACAATACAGATGAAAATCATATGTGATTTGTCACCTGTTTGAACTCAGACTCTGAGATCCTATGAGCATCACGTGAAGGTCAAGAAATAACTTGAACGTAAAACAATCACTGTACCTGTTGAAATCTAGGTAAGGACAATTAAGATAGCTTGTGAAATAAAATGTCAGGCTCTGCAAAATCAGCAGGTTTTCCCAGGATAATCATATAAATGATGCTGGTCCACCTCTAGAAATGGATACTAAGATTCATTTGGAAATGCCCCGAAGGGAAGATATGATGAATCACTACCAGTCACAAAAGTGTGAAGAAATGAACAAAATAGTGTTTGACCTTTCTTTCTTCAAAGAACATCGGATACTTACCTTTGGCTGTATGCGTTGAGCAAGTACTTTACAAAGAATAAAGCATGTACAAACACTCTCTAGAGTCCAACATACTGTCATGGGCTGTCATAAGTATGCAGAGTCGAGCATTAGGGAACAGTGCTATGTGACATGAGTAATAGGAGACAAATCATGCTCTGAAATGTTGTCTCTCCTCAATAGCCATAGGTCAGTATCTGATCACCTAAGCAATAGTGTCATGAGGAGGGCCTTCAAAAGGTGACAGGTCATGGGGGCACAGCTCAAATAAATGATATTCATGCCCTTATGAAAAAGCTTATTCACTCCCTTTGCCCTGAGAAGATGGTAAAAGAAGATAACTACCTATGAGGAGCAGACACTTATCAGATCCTGGATCAGCTGGAATCTTACTGTGGGACATGCAATCCTTCAGTACTGTGAGCAATACATTTTTTCCACCAAGCTGTGTGGGGATTTAAACCAAACAAAAAAACAAAGATTGGAGTAGGTGGATCTGCCCTCCTAGACTGACTGTAGGTAGATACCTCTGATATCTCCAAAACTTCTGAAATTTTTATTGAATCCCCACAAAGCTGTAATGGTTAATCTTGATTTCCAGCTTGATTGCATTTAGAATTTCCTGAGAGATGTGCCTCTGATTAGGGGTATCTGTAAGAAGTTATACATTGGATGAATGAAGTTAGGAAGACCCATCTAAATGTCGGTGCACCAACTCATGGTCTGGAATCTGGTATCACATAAGGAGAACGCAAACCGAGGATGGAAGTCATCACTCTCTACTTCCTGTGAGTGAACACCTCCCTCGTGTTCCTGTCATCATAGCCTCCCTGCCATGAAGACCCTCAAACTGAGCCCAAATAACCCCCCTTTTCTGAGTTGCTTTTGTTGGGTATTTTATACAGCAATGAGAAAAATAACTAGTCCACTCATCTAAGATACTTTTTGATGCCTCAGCCAAGCAAAACAAAACAAAACAACCAACCAAACACAAACACACTGAAAGTCAACCATCCACAGGGAAGGAAAAGATTCAAAGATAGAAAATGTAGCACTACTTCATTTAATTGACAATTCATGAGTATTCTTAGGTAGAACTGGCACACATCTGAGCTTCCCATCATAACTCTATGTGGTAAAAGGTAGTTATACATACACAATATACAGTCCTTGGAAGATGGGAAAACATCTATAGCTCTCTAAAGCATAGAAATTCTATATGATTAAACAAGGTAAATATACATGAACAATATTTGGGTCCTTTTACCTTAGTTAAATCTAAAGTGTGATAAGCACTATCTACTATATCAGTCTTTTCACAAATTGCTTTAACGTTGTTTTGGATGCTTTCATCTGACACACACCTATTGATCTGAGCAGTTTTGCAAAAATGCCCTTTGGTTGACGAGAGTACTCTTTCTCTATCACTTACACAGGGAGTGTGTGTTCTAGGGACTCCTTCAAAGGGCTATAAAACGCTGGCTCTGCCTATTGGCAGTGGAATATGCTGCATTTGTCTGGCTATTGACTGTGACTCCCCACCAAGTCTGGAGGTGCATGCAGCACTCCTACCTGTGTCACACAAAGAAAGATCAAGTTGGCCTTCCCCTGTCTTTGGAACTTCCTGCTCACTGATCTCAGTGGCATATCACTGTCCCCTCTATGACAGCCACTCGTTTCCCAGGCCTGCTGTGTTTCTAGACTGACTTCCTATTGTATGTGTATACAGACTGATTATAAGTTCACCACTCTGCCCCCCTTTTGTGCAGGGTATTATCTCTGACTGATGAGTGCAAAAAAAAGAGTCCATTTTCCCTTCTTTCAGGCAGCAGAGAGAGTTCTAACCAACAAAGGCACACGAGGCAACTCTTTAAAAGTGTCACCACACTGACTTTCATCATGCTCACCTTCCCTTTGACTGGTTCTCATCTCTGCAGTTGTAAAACACAGTCCCACATTGTGGCTGTCCTCTAGTCCTCAGCAGAATCGGTTACACAGACAAGAGCAGACTCTTTCACAGACACTCCATCATAGCGCAGCCTGACTTACCTTTCTCTTCACAAACTGTTTTACAGATAAAAGCTCAGAGTTTCAAAAGATGAGAAACTTTCATAAAAAGTCAAGCTTTCATTTTTGAAAGCTAATACAGTACTGGGAAACTATTGAAAAATGTGATTGAATATTTAATAGGAATGGAAAATGTGTTCCATATATGAGAACATTTCCAAATAGTTTGTATTTGACTTTATAAATATTTCTTATTTAATTTACACAATAAATGTACACATGGTTGATTGCTTTTCTCTCATTAATAAATACATTTGATTTTATAGTAAGATTTTAAAATTTGTAAAAGCAGAAGAGTAATGGATAGAACATATAGGATAATGACACGTGGCTCTTATCTCAGAATATTCATTCTCGTAAGTAAAATTCAATTTAAAGAAAAAAGATTGTGCCATTTTTATTTTATTTGGTGTGCTAGCTGCTTTGGACTACTACAACAGAGTGTCACAAATTCAATGACAGAAAATTGGACACTTAGATGCATAGTCTGAGATGTGCCCGAGAACCAGTACCACTAGTTTCACCCTTTTTGCGTCTCTAAAACTCACACTGATATAAGGACCTAATTAGACTTTGGGAATATTTTTCAAATTTAATCTTGATTACATATGCTCTATCTTCATGACCTACTCACTTCTCAATTATCTCACTTCCTAAATCATCACCATCTTAATGTTAGGATGCCAACACACACACACACACACACACACACACACACACACACACACACTTTTGAAGGGGCAAACATTCAGACCACAACATTCTTTGTTACATAAAGAGAAGAGATTCAGAGAAAAGGATGCATACAAGAAACAACAAGTTGAATAATATAGTGATTTCTATTTTTTGAGGCTTTTAAAAGATTTGCTTTTATTTGTTTACATGTTTGTTTGTTTTTGTAAATAAACAGAACATATATATTAGCGCCCCTGGATGCCAGAAGAAGGCATTGGATTTGCTGGAACTGAAGTTGTGAACACTGGACCGGTGGAGATAGAACTGGGGTCCTTTGGTAAAGCAGGAAGTTCTGTTTATGGCTGAATTACCTATGTAGTCCTTATTTTTGTCTTTCTTAAATGCAAGTCATTTAAAAGCAAATGCCACTCTAAGAAATGGTGACCTTAAAAAAACATTTACAGAAGGCCCTGAAAGGACATACTTAAAAGGAAAAATAGAGAATCTCATTACTATATTTTTTCTTACATGATAGATATAATTTTCTTTGCAAATATTTAGTGATTCCAAGGACAATTATTATGATTCTTTGAGTCATTTGTTTCTTTGTTTATTTAATCATCCAGCAACTATCCTATGCTCTTACTCAGTAATAATTCTTTTTCACCATCCTCAAAGACCATGAACTTAACAGAGGGTAGAGGAAAACCTTAGATTGGGAAGACAGGACCATGAACCAAGGAGGAAGTTCTGAAAGCTCATACTCTGAAATTTAAATGACCAAAATAAAAGGAAACCATGATGCAATTAAAAGGCCAGGTGAGATTTTTGTTTACAGGAAAAATCAGCCCAAGATCAATATGACATATGAGGAAGAAGTGCTTTGAGAAGAAACTGAAACTCACACAGAAGGAAAAATAAATAACTAATTAGCAAAGACCAAGCAGTAAAATTTAGGCTTCTGTAGACTTCTCTATGAAGGTATCAGGACCAGCTCATGCCTCTAGAACAGTGTGAATCAGTCCAGATCGTATCTTTGAAACTGATTAGTGGATACTGTGCCTTTTAAGATTGCTTTTTGTCAATCCTTGATAGATAGCCTAGTTCATAGACTTTAAAATGGAAAGGCTATTGGATTTTTCTCTATATATGTATATATAAGAATTGAAATACTTATGAGAAGGATGTCATAAGCACTGGACTGAAAATTATGAAACATTAAATTTAGCATAACTTCTGTTGTAGTTTAGCCCTCATAAGCTCAATAAGCTCATAGGGAGTAATACTGTTAGGAGGTGTGACCTTGGTGGAGAAAGTGTATTGTTGTGAGGTAAGGCTTTGAGGTTTCTTATGCGCAAGCTATGACTCGTGTCCCAGTTTGCTTCCTGATGTTTTCAGATCAATATGTAGAATCTCAGCTCCTTCTCCAGCACCATGTCACCACTGTGTCCCACCATAATGATAATGGACTAAACGCTGAACCTGTAAGCCACCCCAGTTAAATATTTTCCTTTATAAGGATTGCCAAGGTCTTGGTGTCTCTTTATAGCAATAAAAACACTAAGACAGTTGCCATGTCAGAAAATAAAAACATGAGTCTTTTGGTTTAAATTTCAGATTAAAAAAACAAAAAACAAAAAACAAAAAACCATAATATTTCAGTAGGTCCCACACAATATGTGGTATATGCTTATATTACTTAGTTATTATCTTAAATTCAAACTTATCTGGGCATCTTGTATTTCCCTGATGATCCTATTTAAAAATGGGAAATTCACAGAAGATGAGATTAAGTTATTGCTACAGAAAAGTGTAGAAGGAAGGAAAACAGGAAATGAACACAGGAGGCAAAAGAATGAAGTAAAGAAGAAGGGACTGTGGAATAACAGGGGAACTAAAATGCTCTAAGCAAAAGTGTCAACTCATACTCTTGTCTCAGAAGGTAAAAGAAGAGAAAATGAAGATAGTCAAGTCTTTTCAAATACACATTTGTCAAAATTACTTAAAAATAGAACTAAAATCAACATAATGGCTACATTGATGAAAGGGTTTAGAATTCTGAATACCATTTTCTGCTTTGTTTGCTTGCCATTATGTAATATTTTAAATATTAACAAAAGTACATGAAGTATGTAATGGATAACCATTTCATTCTAGATTTAACACTGTTTAGCACTTTGTTTTTGTCAGTTTTTTTAAATGTAGTAACCTTTTAATTTTATTTTACTTATTGACTTTAATATCTTCGAGTGTATGTGAGTATGTGCACACTCGTGTGTGAAAATATGGGCCTATGTACATCGCAGTTTGCATGTGATCATAGTACAACTTTTGGAGGTTGTTTTTTGCCTTCTACTTTGTTAAGTCAGGGGCTCTCTTGCTACTGATGTACAGTGTACTCTGAGTTTCTGGATGATTCTCTTGTCTCCACTTCCCATTTCTCCTTAGGAGTACTGGGATTATCAAAAAAATTTACTGTCTCCAACTTCTTACACATGGGATTGTACTCAATTATCAGGCTTGTAAGGTCAGTGCTTTACCTTCTGAGCCACCTTACCAATCCAACTTCTAAAACGTTTTCTAAGTTCAAAATTAAAGCTGATACCTAACTGGCTAGTTACCCTATAATAGTCATGTCACGAGTGCACATTTTGTCTGGCAAGCTGGTGTTGCTGCATGTATGGTCCAGCACTTTATAACATTGTCACTATCTTTTCGCCCCAAAGTGCCTCTTGGCATTATGAAATATAGCCAGGAAAAAATAGCATAGATAGGGAAAACGATCACCTGCCTCCAGATCACACCGATAAGCATAGGCAGTGGAGAGTTGCTAGAAGAGAGAAATCATTTTTTTTTATTGAAGATATCACTACTGCACTGCATGTGTGTTCCAGTGGATGCTCCATACATATGTACATATGGGCAACACTAACTGTTATAAAAAAATGCATGAAATAGAGAGAGGGATATATATGTTGGAGATGAGTTGGAGGAAAATAAAAGTAGTGTGTGGTTTTCAATACCTTTCTACTACTCCCTCTACCTCTCCTTCTCCCTGACCTCCCTCAGCCTCCATCCCATCCTCTCATTAATTCCCTAAGGAGGCCAAAGAATCCCAGGGTGACCCAGTTCAGTCTAGCTTTCCCAGTTGAAATGGGTCTGAGTCCCTACCCCCATGGCTGAGTAAGGTGTTCCTCTGTAGGGAATGGGCTCTGAGATGTCAGCTCATGCACAAGGAATATACTCTGGTCCTACTGCAAGATGCTTCGCAAACTGCCCAAGCTGTTCAAATGTCATCTATATTTGGAGGGGTTAGTTCCTTTCCATGAAGTTTCCTCAGCTGATATTTCAGAGTCAGTGAGCTCCTAATAGCTTTGGTCAGCCATTTCTAAGGGTCTCCTCATAATCCTGATCCCTTTGCTCGGATACCTTCATCTTCCTCTCTTCAGCTGGACCAGAAATTTGACCTGGAGTTTAATTATGGATCTCTGCTTCTGCCATAAGAAAAAAAAATGACATCCTTAAATTTGCAGAAAAATTGATGGATCTGGAGAGTATCATCCTGAATGAGGTAAAACAGACAAAGAAAGATAGACATGGTATGTACTCACTCATAAGTAGATTTTAGTCATAAAGCAAAGGATAACCAGGCTACAATCCACAAACCCAGAGCAGCTAGGTAACAGGAGGAACTTAAGAGAGACATCCATAGATCCCTCTGGGAAGGGAAAATAGGAAAGATCTGAGTTAACACTTGCATTTTTACCATTTGCAACATTAAGCATGTTGTTAGTCACTAATCATTTTAATGTATTAATATTGGCATATCTAAATTTGTAATTTACTTACTTTTTATTTATATTTGAACATAGGGGATTGAACTCAGCCCTTACATATGCCAGGCAAACACCCCACTGAGCAAGAGTTCCAGCCCTGGCTAGTCATTCATTTTAACCACTATATAAAGCAAATATGTCAATACTTTATCTATCACTTTAGTGACAGCTCCTTAAGCTATGTTCGGTTCATAACTATCACAAATAGTTTCGTGATGACTATCTTCATGCATGTGTGCACATATATAATGACTACTAGATTATAGCCTATATTTGTCCTTGAAAATCAATTTAAAAATTTAGTGTTCAACCAATAATATCAGATGTTTTTCAACTTTTTATATCATGTGGTAATCTCAGAATAATGTTTCATGTTCATCATCAGATGATTAGGTGAGGCTGAATACATTTCTGTGTATACATTTTGCTTTTTGATATTTATCTAGCCATGCCAACGCACTGTTGCTATGTCATAACTAATGTATGAAGTCCTTTGGTTTGGATTGACCTTTACATTAGTTTGAGAAACCAGGTCAGAATGGAGTTACCCAGGCTGGAGTTTCATATCACTAAATGGAAACTGAGTGGTTAATTTGACTTTCCAAGAGATCAGAAGGAGAGACAACATCTAATCGCTCTGCCTTGATGCTTACAGGAAAAGCAAACTCAATCCAGACAACCAAGCACTGCTGAGCTCATTAGAAAACCATTTTTGTTTCCAGAGTGAATGCCAGCTAAAGTATTTCAAACTAATTTCTTGTGATTTTGTTTTCTGACACTCCTTTAACTCAGGTCCTCTGGAGAAAACAATGAAGCACCTAAGGGTGCACATTCAGGAAAGGTTCAAGGAAAATAGAAATAGTCAGATGGAGCCTTTCAGGAAGCTCTTGCACGAGGGCAGCCTTAGAAGACTCTCCCCAGTCTTAGCCCAGAAACTTAAATTTCACAACAGTTTCTCCCTGGTGAAAGGAATTGGAATCACATCACAATAGAAGGCCTTTGTTCCAGGCTACACTGTGAACTGGAACATCCAGATACCTCAAAAGGCAATCCCACAGGTAGTTAGCTTGGAGAAAGCAGTAGTCAGCTTCAATAAATCCCAGAGCTAGTAAAGAAAAATTCTGAAAAGCCAAGATGCTATCAACAAGGCTTTCACAATTTTTAGAGTTAGTGGAGTCATCATATTATTTTCTTCTCAAAGCAAAGTGATTATTCTTGAATCTTATCCATGTAAGTTTCAAGTTCAGCTCATCAGTTTCCATACAAACACAGTATCCATTTGACCACTTTTATTCAGTAACAGATATACAATTTGTTATATTTTTTAATGTTTATTTTATTAGATTTATTAAGTCCTTCAAAATACATACTCTTGAATGATATTTCTGTTTATATATAATTTCCACTTGGTAGTTTCTGATACCTAGAAGTGTTATTTAAAAATATTCAGGATCTTTCACTTTTTTCTCATTGTTTTATATAGCTCTGGGTATAGTTCAGATATATTTTGTAGTCATCTGAAAGATTCATTTATTCCGCAAAACTTTCCAGTAAATAGGAGCTCCAGAAAACGGGGAAAGGATAAGCGAGCAACTTTGCTTTTTGTTCAAGGTATTGGTTCCCAAAGATTCTTCTTAAACTTGTTTATCAGGTAAGACCACCATACTGAATGATGCTTTGCAGTACATACTTTGCTGCTCTGCTTATCTTGCTTATTGCTTTACTTCTTCTTAAAAGGGGGATATTGAAATTTTTGTTTTCTGTATGTTTTGAAACAACTAAATGTCTTCTGCTATAATTACCCAGTGAGTTACAATATTGCCTTGTATCTATTATTACATTCCAGAGATTAAATTTATTCACTCACAGAATTCTCAGTTATTTGTTTACTAGCTTACTGTTGAATTTTGTTTGCTAATAACTCATCGGAATCATTTTTATAGATAATTTGAAAGACAATAAGGGGGCTGTATGAGAAGGTGTGGATGGAGCAAAGGGAGAGGAGAAATGTCTTTATAAATTTAGAAGTACATCTTTGAATCAGAGTCCCTTTATTTATCCCTGACTGTTCTGGGATTCACTATATAGACCAGGATGGCCTTGACTTTACAGAGATCTACCCCTCTCTGCAGGGAGAACGCGGATAGATCTTCCTTTGAGTTTGACTTTAAAATCTTGCCAAACATATACAGAAGAGTAAACTTCTCATTCTTTCTATATTTTAAACATTAAAAGTATAAATTTGAATTTGTCTTTTTCATGTTGTGTTTCCTCTGTGCTTAAGAAGATCAACTATTTCCTTTTTTTCTGTTTTTATTTTTGTTTGGGGGACAATAGAAAGAGGAAGAGAACACATGAAGTTGGCTGAGTAGGGAGGTGGGAAAAACCTGAGAAAATTTGGGAGAGAGAGGTATATAATCAAGATATATCACATAAAATATTTAAGATATTCAATGAAAAAAGAGGCCATTAATTTGAAAGGAAGCAAGAAGAGGAGCATGGGAGGGTTAGAGAATGTGATAGGAAAAGAAGAAATGATAAGCTATATTACTATATCATACACCAAAAAGTAAAAGGCATCTATCTATATATAATCTGTATCTCTCTCGATATATGTAGGTATATAGATAATAGAGAAGTTGATATAGATAAGTTAGCTTTTTTGAGACAAGTTTTCTCTACATAGCCCTGAATATCCTGGAACTCATATTGTTGACCAGGCTGGTTTTCAGTTCATAAATATCCGCCTGCTTGAGATTCCTGAGTTATGGGGCTAAAGGCGTACACCACCATACCCAGCACACACCCCCTCCTTTTTCAACAAGATGAGCATTTTCTTTCCTTTCAAAATTTCTGAATTCTTGAATTTTCTCTGCTCTAGTTAATCCTTTGTACTTTTAAGTTATCATGATAATTTCTCTAACCATAGTTGTCAATTTTTAACATAACTTTTCATTTTCTGTCACTGTTTATTTCTGTAACTATAGTATAATTACACTGTAAACAGTATAGTGTTTAAACTGATAAATGAACCTGATAAATTGCTTACTATTAAAACTATTAAATAATAACAATTTTGTTCCCAAGAATAATGGCTTTTACTCAGACTAGTTTTACATTACAGGGCACAAACAAGAGTCCTCAGAGAGAAGGGAACCTCAGCTGAGAAAATGCCTCTATAAGATCAGGCTGTAGGCAGGACCCAAGGGTATTTTCTTAATTAGTGATTGATTGATGGGGGAGGGTCCATCCCATTGTGGGTGGAGCTATACCTGGGATTGCTGTCCTGGATCTGTAAGAAAGTAGGCTGAGCAAGGCATGAGGGGAAGCCAGTAAGCATCACACTTCCATGGCCTTTGCATCAGCTCCTACCTTCCGGTTCCTACACAGTTTAGTTTCTGCTATGACTTTCTTCAATTCTAAATAGTGACGTGGAGGTATAACCAAAATAAACCTGTTTCCTCCAGCTTTCATTTGGTCATGGAATTTTATCACAGCAATGGAAATACAAACTAAGGCAACTATGCTAACATTTTTATTTATCCACTATTGAATGCAATATTTTCTCTTTTGAACAGTATCTCTCTAGTTAATCTTTTCCTTGATCTTCACTATCAATCGTATTTCTCATTTGTTTTATGTGTCTATTACAAAATTAATTCATCTTAATGATTTTTGGTTTATACGTATATGTCTGTGTAAGTGTATGCTGCTGTGTGGGTACCGAGGCCAGCTATATTTATAGGTAGTTACAAACTGCCTGATGTGTATGGTGGGAATAGAATTCAGAAATTTGTGAAGAGCAACGCATGCTCTCAACCACTGAGCCATTTTTCCAGCCATAGAATCTTAATATTTATATTCTTTTCTTTCTTTTATTCAGATCTGAAGACCAAACACAGGGTCTTGGGCTTACTAAGCAAGTATTCTACCACTGTGCTCAATCCCCAAGATCTATTCTTTTTATTTACTCTGAAAACCTGCTTGTAAATATCATACATTAATATTTATTAAGTTTACTGACATACTTGAAATATTTTTACCATTTCATCCTGTTTTATGATGTTTACACTCTTGTGCTTTTAAGTTTGCTTGTTTTTTTTTATGTACCTTTTGTCTTTGCTAAGTCACCGTGTGTCCTATAGGTCTCCTCTTTTACAAGCCAGATATTATGCTCTTATATTTTTTGACAATAGAATTATTTAACTTTTAAATTGATATAAACCAGTATATTTTATCTTATAAATATTTTATAATATAATGCTTCAAAGTGTTTAAGACAATTTAATTTTAGTGAGTAATAAGACCTTGGACAAGGGATACATAGTCATAGTTTAGAGCAGGAATAAATATGAATGCCAGTGATAAAGTACATTGACTAATAGTAAATAGTGAGCTAGATTTTATTCTTGGAAGGTTCAGAATGGATAATTCCATGAGCTAACCCACTTGTTTATTGGCAGATATAACAATGTCACAGTTTTTATGTTTTTATTCCTTAAGGACATTCTTGAATATGTAATTAATTCATATATTAGAAGTTCCACATTTCTTACCCTTCACAACTGGTTGTACTTCCACTTTGTCCTGGTCTGGGACCAACCTTCTGTACCATGGGTGTCATTGCCCTGTATCCCCACATCTTTCTCTGCTGTTCCATTTCTAAGTTTGTTCCTTCTGTGGGCTTGCACGTAGTAGTTTTTCAGTCTTTATTTAAATAGATATCATTTTATCAGGCCATTATCTTTAGTAATTATAAAGGTAATGGATTCTGCATAACAGTTATTTTCCTCAACACTTGAAAATATTCTTTCATGATTTTCTAATTAACTGGGCATTTCTTTGTGTTTTTATGACTTTGTGTTGAATGCACTGTTATTTCATCCATAACTAGTGTGTGTTTTATTTCTATTGTTTATTTGTGCGTTTGTTCTCTGAGCATTCTTGACTCTTTTTAGTTCTGTAAGTTCTGTTTGAATGCCTATAATTCAAGTGCAGCTTTTCTGTAACTCTTTAATCCTTTTTCTAAAACTTAAATGAATGCATACTTATTTATTTACTCATTTATTTATAGACAGATTCTTATTATGTAGCTCAGGCCTTGGATTAGAATCCTTCTGAGTCTGCCTACTGGGTACTGAGATTACAAGCTTGTATCAACACACCGGGCTCTAACTTTTCACATTGATACATAAGATCATATATATTTAAAATCCTTATTAATGTAACCAGTATATCCCATTTCCACACAGGCATGCCAAAAGCCTTATCTCATAGGTTATTCTGGGTCCTTTCAAGTTAAGAGTAAACACAACTGGGTGAATATGGAGCACATAATACATAGTTGACATGTTTTACTCTATACATATATTTTAAGTGGCACTATACATATACTATACTACATATATTAAATATCTACCTCCCTAGTGTTGTGGTTAAAGGCATGTGTAATCACCTAGGGTGTCATACATTTGAGGCAAGGACTCTAACTGATCTCTAACCCTAGCCCTACCTTTAGCTTTGGCTAATTTGCTAAATGATGCCTTTCCCCTCACCAGTGTCGATATATGTCTATGTGTTTGTTTCAGTGAAAAAAAAATCATCTGGACAGTTCTTTTGTGTCCAAAGCTTCTGGTTTGCAATGATAGCCTTCTCTTCTGCCATCACAGTTACTTTTATACTGTGTTTGTTCTTGTTTATAGAGTGATGCGGCTTTATTATTTCATACTCTTATGCTCAGGTCTATATCTGTATTGTTTTCATCACTGGTTCTCTCTTATACTGGACTTTTTTTCCATAGTGGATAGAAGGTCATTTTAAAGTCACTTTCATTTCAATGTGCGTGTATGTATATGAAATACATTTTGTTCAAAATGATTAATGCTTTCCTGCATAAGCACACACACATGCTTGCACACACGTGCATGCACGCACACATACTCATATATATGTATATATATAATGGTCTTTTGCCAAGGTTGTTAGAAAAATGTTCTGTAAATTTATCCTCTTTGATATCCAATATAAAGTAGTCAGAAAATGATTTTGCTGCTATTAATAGAGACCAAAGGCACACAGTAGAGGTTTCTTGGATCATATTAGATTCAAAGTAAACAGTCCATAGTTGCTCAACATCAAAGGCTTAGACTGTTTTGTTTCACCTTATCAGATTTAATACACAATGTCCCTTTTTCCATTATTAGACATCAAACAATTACATTTCTTCTCAATAAATGAAGCAGAAGAAATGGCGAGGTGACAATGAATTTACATGCATTAAGCATTTTGGGGACTTACCTCTAATTATATACACCTACTTGGAATGTGAGAATATGTATTGCAAAGCGCTACAGGGAAGAGTTTAAGCATTCCATTAAATTATATAACTTCAGGAAAGTCAGGTGAGTGTGTGTGTGTGTGTGTGTGTGTGTGTGTGTGTGTGTGTGTGTGTGACATTCTCCATTTATGAGCTGGAAAATAATCAATGCTTTATATTGTTACATTTTAATTTTCTTTTACAACTTATAGACTCTTACTTTATTATGTCTAGTACAGATGTTGATAGGTAACTATTTTAGACTATAGCCCTTAGCAGAAGGCAGCTGGATATGCAAATTCCATTATTCTGGAGAGAAGAATACAAAATAAAAATAAAAACAAAATTCCCTAAACAAGCCTCAGTTTTCTCTAAGATGATCAAAATAGAACATTAAGAACTCCCTCGTTTCTTTGACAATACTTAAAATCAGTGCACGTGCCAAGAACATATGAGACAGTGAAGAAGAAAGGAACCTAGGAATAATCCAGGCTTCTCACTTCCTAGGATGTCGTGAAGACCATCCAGATGGATTTGCTCAGTATTTCCATATTTTTTTTTAATCAATTACTACAATAACCTCTTTTTCTCTAATACTCACATTCATTTGGAAGACAAAGAAATGCTACATTATTTCACAGGGGTATAGAGATACTGAGAACCAAATAATTATCAGATGCATATGATACTTCCCCATAGTCCAGATAAAATACTAGTAATCTGCAATGTGTGCAAGCATAACTACTCATTAGGTAGATCATGAGGATGAGAAACAGGAATGAACAGTCTTAGTTCTAAAAAACCCGATATTAATGTTCATTAAGACACAACATTATCACATAATTTAATGTAAAAAGACTTCTTTCTGGAAACTTAAGAAAGACATCCAAATATTACCCTAAGAAGAGAAAATAGAGAAAATCACCTGAGTAAATTGGGTTGCAACCAAGAAGAGTTGGGAACAAATCTCAAAAGAAGGAGCTGGTTGAGTGAAAGGAGCAAGGAGAGAGATATAAAGAGATGGACATCTCAATAGAGGAAGCCAATGTGGGGTTGGAAAGAGACTGGGTGCTAGGGAAACCTCCAAGAACCCACAGATGTCCTTGGTCAAGTCTCCAACCAATAGTGAAGGGGGTACCTAAACAGGTCTTCCCTATAATCAAACAAATAACCACCCTAACTGTCATCACAGAACCTACATCCAACAAAGAAGAGAGGTGGAGGCAAAGATTCATGGCTGAGCACTGGACTGAACTGCTGGAAAACTGAGAGTGGGGAAGGAGAGTCTGTATGAGCAAGAGGATAGGGATTATGAGGAAAATTCCCACAGTGATGGCTGGCTGGAGATCTGGGTAGCTCATCGAACCAAGCATAGCCACTGGAGATCCACTGGGGAAAGGAGCTAGGCCGGCCCTCTAAGGGTAGGTGGCTGTTGGTTGGCATGGACAGCATGAGGAGCCTTGGGGGGGGGGGATCAGACTGTGTTCCTGTCCATGAGCTGGCATCTTGGAGCTCATTCCCTGCAAAGGAACACCTAACCCAGTCTTGATTTTGGGATGAGGAAATCGGATTTGCCTGGAGTGAGTGTGCTATGCTGAGCTGACCCACATTGGGACTTCTTGCCCTTTGGGGGATGGGGAGGGGCAAATCTGAAGTGGACTGGGAAGGATTGGGATAAAGGAAGGGAAGCAGGAGGATACATAGATAAAAATGATATTTTTTATTAAAAATAAGAAAAATAAAATTAAATAAAAAATAAATAATTAAAAAATAAAAATAGAAAAGACTTCTTTCTTTAGCCAACATGCTAAAGTAGTTGAAGAGGTCAGGAATCATCTTGGAAGATGTCCAACAGAAGCATCAATTTGTACCACCAGGTTTCTTTGAGAAAGAGCTAAATAAGCACATATTTAGTAGAGATTCACACAATTGAAATATGACAATGTGGGAGAAATTAAATATAATAATTTATTTATTTTAAAATTGCTGATGATATCATGACTTAATCTGTTCTTTTGTTAACACTGTCTAGACAAGTGCACCTCAAAGTGTGTTCTTGATCCCTTTGGAACTCAAACAGTCTTTTTACAGGGGACCCCTAAGATCATTGGAAAACTCAGACATATACAATTCATAACGGTAGCTAAATTGCAGGTATGAAATAGCAACAAATATACTTTTATGGTTGGGGCTCACCACAATGAAGTGAACAGTATCAAACTATTGCTGTGTCAGGAAGCTGATCTAGATTTCTTTTAAGTAAAAGCTGTGATTTGAAGCTGAAATGACACTTAAAGGCTCTTATACTGAAGACTGAGCTCCCAATATAGCAATAAGCAGAGGTTAAGATTCGGGAAAGTGATCAGATGACAGGGAGCTCTGACTTAATTAGTAGTAGATCTGATTAATCCGCTGATGGGTACATAGTTTGCTGGGCTCTGGATAGGTGATGGAAATTTGGAGGTGGAACCAATAAAAAGCAACTTCTTGAGGGATGAAAGTGAGCTCTCCCTGAGAACATGAACCTGGGAGATCTGGCTCCACTTTCAGCTGACATTTGGGTGGAGGGATTATAACTCCTCCCTGCCCCGGGTGGGACAGCTAGCACTGATGTCATGAGAATGAAAGAACTGTCCTTGTCCATCATCATGTGCTGCCGTCAGGACATAGGATCCTGCACCCTGCCAGGGAAGCATAGAAGAGCTAACTTGGTGATTTAGGTATGGGTGAGCAGCCCCTTGAGGTGTATAAGAACAACTAGCCCCACCCCTTTCTCCTTCCTGCATAGTGTGAACTAGCCAGGGCAGTACTGGAGAGTTCATCCTAGTGGTGACAACTGTGGAGAACTGAGGCTGACCAATCCTGCAACCACCCAGGGCCAGAACCAGGGCTGTGAGATGGCCTATACCAATATCCACCCCATCTATGATCTGCTGTAAGATGATTCTGCAGATCCAAAGCAGCAGGATCTCTACAACACAAAGTAACAATGGAATATCCAAGAGAAATTCCAGTGAGAGCCCAGTATTGATACTGTAGCAGAAACTCGAGACCTCAATCCAGATCAATGACTCTCTGCAGTGGACATTTTCAAGTATAGGTATATGAATAGACTAACGGATACACTGTGTGACTCACTGTGTCACAATACAGCTTCCACAGCAACATTTTTCTTTTTATTTACTTTTTTCCTTTTCTCTTAAATTTGATGGTACTGGGGAAGGGTTACAAGGGCAGAAGTTGGATATGAAGACAAAGGGAGATGAAGAGGATCAAAATGCATGGTGTGAAAACTACAAAGAATAAATAAAATGCTAGAAAAACAGAAGCCTTTTCTATAGTCAATAGCTAGAAAGGCATATACAGTTTAAGGAAGGTTTTAGAATAAAAGGAGTGTTAATTGCCCCAAATCTCCCCACCAGTGCATTAACAACATGATTCAAAGATAGGATACACTTGAGAGATCTCCGAAATCACCATTTCTGGCAAGAATAGTGCTGCATTAAAAGTGCCAGTCATGGGATATTGCTGAAATATCTGCTAGCACAAAAATATGTGAAAGTAGAAGCAGAGAGTGCTGTGGTGAGATCATGCTGCCCTGTTATATAGTCACTTTTCTTCCTGTTGTGCCAAAATGAGAGAAAAAAGTAAGTGAACAAAATAAGGATTTTAGTTTGGTAGAGCATAAAGGGAAGAGATCCTTTGTATTAGGAATTCATGGCAATTGGAGCATGTGTGAGGATGCTTGTCATGCTACATCGTCAGTCAGAAAGCACAGAGATGGACACTGGTGCTCCAACTGCTTTCCAGTCCATGATAAATATCCCATATTCGACTGTGCCTTTCTTCCTCAGCTGAACCTCTCTAAAAAGGTCCTCTCATATATTCCCAAAGGCACGTATCTCAGATGAATTCTGATAGGTCAATCTGACAATGAAGATTAATAATCATGCATATACAGTAAATAGCTATCAACTCTACCGGCAAGTAAAAAAATCACTTATGTAGGTCAGAAATCCCAGGCTCAGAAGCTGTAGGATAGGCTTAGCATATGTTGGTTAATGTTGCCCAAGAAAACAAATGGATTGCCAAGATGACTATCAGTTTCAGATATGTTTGTTCACATATGAAGGTAGCACATGGTCTAGGATACCTTATCTATCATCAAATCTATCCCATATATTTCATTTTTCTTCTGGATAATACAAGCATGTTTACCCCTAAGAAGAACAAGATAATAGACAAGAAGGAACCAAAATTTCCTGTGGAGAATTGTTTTCAAGGCTGCATATCATCACTTCCCTCCTATTTTGTTTGCCCAAACCAGTCAAAACCATAGTGGAAGGTTGTGCTATACAACAGAGATACAGAGAAAGATGAATCACTGAGTCCATTAACAGAATCTGTCACTCATGGTGATTTCTATAACCTCATTTAGCTCATACTGGTTACCTCAGAATAGTGTTTTTGTCTCCTGATAGCCAGGGGTTAAACTATAGTTATATCAAACATTGACTTTAATGCTACTTCTGTTCTGGGAGTAAGTTTATACAGATTCATATTAATATTATAAATATACCTGTGACATAGTTATTGATCTTACTAGCCTTCTATTATTTTGTTATTTATCAGTCATAAAGTTTTGCCTTTATTTGCTAGAGCAAATGAATACTGTTATTATCCTAATTAGGAAAAAGTCAACTGTTCATGAAACATTTTGATATGTAAAAGCATAGTCACATCATCCCAATAATATACATGATAAAAAACAATGATGATATGTTAATGATATGATGATGACCCCTGAAGAACAGAAAATGTCAAGTTCCCAGTCTGTCTTCACAAATCACATATGTAACAACAGTGACAGACAACTATGATGACACACTGATTTTGAGTCTCATTAGTGTAGCTTCTTGATTCTAAGAGCTTACAGCATAATAGAAAATTCTTTGCAAAACTTAAAAATATTATGGCAGGTACTGAGTGTCACTCGAAATATTCAAAATGTTAGCCACGCATACCACTGTGAGATTGCAAATGGAATGCTATTTGGAAAGTTGAGTCAGACTGCAAATAACCATCTGTGAGCTTGACTTGGTCTGGATAATAATGTAGTATGGTATCTCACCTGTCCAGCTTACATGTGTAGGCTCTAAGGCAGGCTCCAGCACTGATTCCCTCAGTATCTGCTTCTTCAAGAATTTTCATCTTCATACTTGAGATGTGCATAGATATAATGTTAATATGCAATCTTTTTCAGGGAAGAAAGAGTAGATATACCTTGTTAATATCAGAAGAAGTAAAAATATTTTCTGGAAGACTTTTAATATCTGTCTGAAGTAGATGACAAGCCCCATCTTACTCAATGCAGAAACTCCACTTCTCTATCAGATATCCAAGCTTCAGTTGTCCAGTGTTTTTGCCATTAACCAAGGTGTGACCTGCCTTCATGGACTTCATCATGTGCCTATTCATACTAGATTCAATATATATATATATATATATATATATATATCATCCCTTAAAATGTATAGATCCTTGTCTTTGTATATACATTAAATACATGTAATTATAAGTTTGTTGGGTGGCATTGGTTTTTCAGTATGTACAGTGGAAGAACCTTCTAGGATCACAAACCAAAATTTTCATTGTAAGATATATGTGCCTTATCCCAAAGGATGACAAAGACTCTTGTTAGAATACATAAACACTGTTCAAGTTATATACTTGTCCAGGTGTAATTTCATCTAAAACCTCATAGATTTATTTCAAGTTGTAGAATATTCTAATATTCTAATTCCTGCTATTAAAGCAGGAGCTAATTCTCAGCAGATGCTAATACAACAGATTGTTGCAGGAATTCACTGGACCTAACAATAAGTCACTTTTCTTTTTAAAAGTTCATTTTATTATTTATATGTGTCTGCTTTCATGTGTCCACAGAGGCTAGAAGTGGGTATCAGGCATTTGGAGCTCAGCTGCCCACATGAGCACTGCAATCCAAACTCTGGACCTGTTAGAGCATCAAGCACCCTCACCGGCTTAGTTATCTTTCAGGCTCTAGAGTTATTTTGAGAAGGACTGTAAGCAGTGTTTCTAGGATTTTCTTTCTGGAACACAAGGCCTGAATTCCAAATTCATATCCTGGGATAGTTTATATCCATTGACAGTCATATTAACAAATTCTTTAAGCTCATTATCCCCATCTTATCTTCAGGTAACACTACTAGCCGATGAGGTAGGTCTAACTCTCCTCTGCATGTGATCCATATTGGTCTATCCTCATTATTATTTTCCATATTACCATAGCTATCGACTTATTTCTGGAATTTTCCAGAACCTTACACCTGTTGTCATTCTACTTTAAGTGAGAGATTTTAAACTCAATCACTTTTCCCCTATCTAAAACAACTTGGTGGATTCCTTTTATTTAAAAGATGAAAACTAAAAGATTTTATAATACTTAGGATTCTTTGGTAGGGGAATTACTTCTACTTGGAATCAATAGCTTTATCTCACACAAGTGTTTTACACAAGGAATATGTTGTTTTCCTGCAGGAGTCTTTTAGTTATGGGGGTCAGAATTCATTTTCTGTAAGATAAAGATGCATTCTTTTCTAAAATGAATTTAATAGATATCTTATACAAACAATGGCAGTCTACGGAGACTGCCTCCCTTAGGAGATCCCACAGTAGAGGAACAGCAGAAGCATTCAAGGATTTTCTGATCTAATCAGCTGCTCAGTGATCCTCTAACATTTGGTTGATGACTGTTCTCATTTCTTTGCCTTTCATTCTCATTCAAAATTTCACAACATTTTCCTCATTTAAATATCAATAGGAAGTTTGTAGTATGAGGTTTCTATTTCGGACTTTTGGGCCTAACCTTAAGGTTTGATCTGCAGACCCACAGACCCACAGAGACACTCACAGATGCTTAAAATAGTTCTAGGCTGATTGGCCTAAGGCCCAGGCATATAACTTGCTAACTCTTTACCCTTAATCTAACCCATGACTCTTAACCTGTTCTGTGGCTCAGTACCTTTTCTCAGAACAGCATACTTGTCCTTTGCTTCTTCCAGCTTCTCTCTTGCATTCTGCTCTGCGCTTCCTGTTCTCAGAGTTTTCTTAATCTAGTAGCCCCAACCACACTTCCTGTCTGCCTTTGGCCAATCAGCACTTTTTATTAAACCAGTGGGTGGGATAATTATTTACAATGAAACAACATAATCTCCCACAGAAGTTTTTTCATTTTTAATGATGAAACTTCTTTTAAAATATGTTTATTTTGGATATTTGATATTAATAAGCATTTCTTTCATTCTTAAATGCAGCTAAAGTGTACCAAGGCCCTAGGAAACTATTATTATTTTCGAGGTTCTTTACTGTCCTATTATCACAACCACCACAGATATGGATCTGCTTTGTTCTCTGGATCTCATCTTATTAATGATTTCTCCTTCCTACAGTGCATGCACGTGTATGTATGTATTTGCTTGCATACATGTATGAATGTGTATATACAGCTCTGTCTGCATGCTTGTGCTTTCTCCTAGTCTAATTAGCTGGTATGTGTTGCAAGTTATTCTAAATTTATACAATCTCTTTTCTTTAAGAGCTTTTCTAAGTCAAACCTTGTATTTTATGAACTGTTATTTGCACTAAAAACTTCATTGATTTCAATCTCTGTAAAAGATGAGCATTTTAACTATTAAATCAATCAAACATAAAGTAGTAATGTTGACTTTCCCACTGTGGTGGTTTAAAAGAAAATAGCCCCTAATAGGAGTGGTACTATTGGGAGGTGAGGCCTGTTGGAAGAATTTTTGTCACTGTGAGGGAGGGCTTTGAGGTCTCATTTGCTTTAACTTTCTTCAATGTGACTTACAGTTCACTTCATATTGCCTCTGAGTCAAGATGTAGGATTCTCAGATCCAGCACCATTTCTGCCTGCATTCCATCAGGCTCCCTACCATGGTGGTAATAAACTGAACCTGTGAAACAGTACATAATCCATTTCAATTAAATGTTTCCCTTTATAAGAATTGCCATGGTCATAGTGTATCTTCATAGCACAATCAAAACCTAACTTGGACAAAAGCTGATACAGAGACTAGGATATTGCTTTGATAGGGCTGACTTTGATATTATTTGGAGTAATATAGACTTTGGTACTTTGGGTTAGGAAAGCAATGGACTGCTTTAAGTATTGCTTAATGGGCCATACTAGTAGGAACATGAAAGACACTGGTGCTGGGTGTGATTTTATAAACTGTTCAAGAATAGATTTTTTCGAGATGTTTAAGAGGAGAAGAATTTTAGTAAGTTGCCTAGGAATCATTCTTATGATATTTTGGTAAAGAAAGTGCCTACCTTCTGCCCTTTTCCAAAGAGTCTGCCTGAGGCTAACAGGATGTTTCTGGATTAAATTATAGGCAGAAGAAATCTTAAAACAGTCTAGTATAGATTCTATTTTGTGGATATTAGTAGTAACTCTAATGAAAATATGTAATGAAAAGAAGAATGCTGAGCAAGAAAAACATATTGGAAGAGAAAAAGGACCCCAGAGAGTGGAATGGAGCTAAATCCCTATTCAAGGAAATAAATGGAATGAGTGATGATCTCAGGGCAAGATCCCTCCCAGCTAAGTTTTCAATTTGTGAAAAGCAACTGAAGCTTAGAGCTAGATGTGGTGGGGTATACCTTTAATCCTAGTATTGATAGATCTCTGAGTTTGAGGTCAGCCTGGTCTACAGAGCAAGTTTCAGGACAGCCAAGCTTAGACCATGAAAGATAGAAAGTCAGTGAAGATGTAATTGAATGAGGTGACCATGTTCCAGTCCAAGTAAGCAGAACTTGATGGCTTCAACTATGTGGCTCTGGGTTTAGAGTTAAGGATATAAGAAAAGAATTATGAAATAAAGCTTCTGAGACTGGGCATGTGTCAGGTTTGTCACTGAATGGAGGCCTAGTAGAGAGGCCATTGCATGAAACTGTGAAGGTGAAGCTTGGATTGCATTGGAGACCCAAGATATTTGAGATGTCAGAGTCAGGAGATACCTGCTGAGGAGAGATAATAACAGGGGTTAGAACCAGCCCAAAAGAAAGAAATCTATTTTAGTCAACAAAGCTGAACTCAGTTGGAATCCTAGGAGAGTTTTAATACCAGACATGGAGCTGCAGAGTTTGGAGTTTGTCCAGCTGGTTTTCAGTCTTGTTTTTGTCCAATATTTTCTCTCATGCTCCCTTTCCTACATTTTGAAATGGTAATTTATATCTTGTGTCATTGGATGTTGGAAGTATGTGATCTGTTTCTTTGATTTGATTTTTACAGAAAGATTGCAACATGAATCTAAGAAGAGACTGTGGATTGAAATAAATTTGATACTATTATAGACTATGGGAACTTTTGAAGGTGGAGTGAATGCATCTTTCTTTTTTTTTGCATTATGATGTGGCTGTAAGACTTTGAGGTCTAGGGAGTGGAATGTGGTGGTTTGGGAAAAAATAGTTTTCAAAGGGAGTGGTACTATTAGGAGGTATGGCTTTGTTGTAGGAAGTATGTCACTATGTGGGTAGGCTTTGAGGCCTCTTATGCTCAAGCTTCTCCTAGGATAACTTTCAGTCAACTTCCTGTTGCCTCTAGGTCAAGAGGTAGCACTCTTAACTCCAGCACCACATTTGCCAGCAGGCTGCCATGCTCCCCACTGTGATGATAATAGACTCAATATCTGAAATTGTAAGTGAGCCCCCTCAACTAAATGTTTTCCTTTATAAGAATTGCCATGGGTATGGTGTCTCTTCACAGCAGAAAAATCTAACTAAGACACCCACTATCTGTTTAAGGCTATTCAAGAGTTACACAGTATGCATTTGTTGTTAGAAAAGTGGTTATGTCTATGTGACTCTGTCAACTCTTTGAATATTTTTATTTAGAATCTCCTTCATAAGTTTTAAAAACAAAAACTCAGGCAATTCAGATGCTCTCAATGTCTTAGATATTTAAGCATGGTGCCTTCTCTTTAGCAACTCAGAATTATCACAATAAGAATTCATTTTGTCAGAATACGTTAACAACCCTTCTTAAACTGAAATAGTTATGTTTTTAAATACTCAGGATACTCATATCTTGTGATACTACATGTTTCTGGCTTGTTTATCCAGGTTTAAAATCCTGAGTGTTGAGGCATAAGTGAGACAACACCTGCTTATTTCTCTATAGGGCAGCCATGAAGCAAAGTTATTCACATAGGGCATAATTTACATTTATGGTAATTCAACAGCTTACATGTAGGCCTGTGAAATGATGGAGGGTAACAGAGAAAAATATACATTGTTGTTTCGAGAGTCAGCTTTGAAAACTGTCCTCTTTTTGATTTTTCACACTTGATTTTTATTCCCTCTCCACGTACTTTACCCACATCACATTCTTTTTCTTTTCATCCTTTCTCTAATAAGCATTGATCTTCTCCAACATGTGAATTAATTTGTGGTAAAATTATAGTTATGCTTGGAGAAGGCAAGAGAAAATGGATTGGCTCTTTTCCCTATCTCAAGGCCTGCTGTGGTTTAGTCTCACTTCTAGGATTTGGATTTGTAAATGTGTGGGAACTACAAAGCCAGATTTCTCAGTTTATTGACCTTCTGTTGAAAGCAGACACAATTTAGCCAACATCTGGACAGTATTTGTCAAGGCCAAATGTAACCCGAATCCAGACCAAAGAATAAGTTGGTGCATTCTCTAGCTAAGCTAATTGATGGGATACAAAGACCAAAACCAAAAATAATAGATCTTCCCTTAGTCCCACACTTGGTTTATTTTTAACAAAGCAGTGTTAGTCAGCATAAACCCGTGTGCTTGAGCGCGTGCACACAAACATACACAACATGGTTTCTCTCTTTCTGGTGCCTATAAGAAATTGTGCACCTGGAGAATACTCTAGAATCAGAGTTTTGTCTTACTGACTAAATTCCTTTCCTTCTTGGACACTTACTAATGCTGCCTTATCTCTTTCAAATGGTAGTTTTGTGGCTACCCTTTCAGACTAATTTTGTAGAGATAATGGGGGAAGACCTTCCGGCTGCATTTAGTGGATTTGCTACAGAGGATGAATGGGAACTGAGACCCAATAGTTGTAGAGAAAAGAACTTTGATTACAAAAGATGAGTAAAAGGAAGTTTGGGGTTATATAAATAATATACACGGATTCTTGACTAGGAGAGCAAGGCTAACTGTATATGTGAGTTAAGTTAAAAAAGAAGGCTATGTTTACTTTGCCTTTGAAGTCTTTTTAAAAAAGAGATAAACCATAACCACCCTCATTTTTTTTTTATTGAAATGAAGAGGTTTCTCAATTATATGGGCATGGAATATATTCCAGTTACCTTTTGGACGCTATGATTAAACGCTCTAACTAAAATCAGCTTAGTGGAAGAAAGGATTTATTCAGCTTTCACTTCCTGATTCTAGTCCATCATGGAGGGAAGTCAAGGCAAGAACCCAAGCAGGAGCTTGAAACAGGAACCATGGTGGAATGCTGCTCCCTGTCTGCCTTGCTCAGGCTCAGTCTCAGCTAGTTTTCTGAATTGCTTAGAGCAACTTGCCCAGGAAAGGGCACTGTCCACCATGGGCTGCCCTCTCCTACATAGTCAAAGCAAATAAAACAATCCCTCACAGACAACCTAATAAAGATAATTACTCAGTTGGGACATTTTTTCTCGGGTTGTGTCAAGTCGACAATTAACGCTAACTAAGATAGATGGAATGTAATGATAGTTGTAGGAGGCATCTAACAAAGGCAGAATTTAGCACTAAAAAAATTTTAGATTTTTTAGAGAGTGTTTGACCACTGCCACACTTAAGGTATTTGTACCAAGATAATATATGAAATAATTATTAGTTCTTCTTCTTATGGATGGAAAAGTAGCATTAGGTGGGGGTCAGAAAAAGATAACATAAAATTCCTTGTATTTTTCCATATTATATGATTTAATTTTTCTCCAAAACATCACTGTTTCAAACTAATTTGCTCATGTGTGTGTGTTGTACCTAATTACCTGGACCTCTGGAGAGAAGGTTTATGAAAAGCCCTTGCCACTGCATTCCAGTTCACCTCGTGTAGAAGCCAAGCTGCTCATCTTATATCTGATTAGAAGACAAAGGCTAGTGCTGAAGGACGATGCTCACTCCCCTTTTATCTTGGCCAGGACAGCCACTTCATTAGACAGTAAAGGAGAAAAATTTTTCAAAAGCTAATTTGCAGCTCACTTGCACATCTGGTAGGTCAAATATTTAAACCATGTTTATAAAGCTAATGAGTTATAGGCTTCTTTGGACAGAATCTTATCAAATAGTTGTAAAACAGACACCACTGATAGTCCCCCTTTGGTAGCAAATTTTTCTTCACCTTTTCTTTGTGACTATCTTAAACAAATTCATTTCAAAGTCTCTATAATGGCTAATCAGATTTTTATCTATTCCAAAAATATGTTTCTTTCTACAAAAGAGGCATACAGAGCTTTCATATTCAAGAGAAGTACATAATATTGGGATATTTACTAGTTTGGGGGAAGGTAAGTCATTTTTATAATGTATGCAGGTCATTTAAAAGAGCAGTGACCCTTTTACTTCTGAAAAATCAAATAAAAATTGAATGTTGAAGTTGGTTATTCAATCAGCAGATGTGCAAAATTCTCACACCTCTTTCCCATCTAAATCTGAAACACTCAATGTAGTATATTATTTGGGTTTCTAAAATATTATTTACTAATCATCAAAATTCAGACTGGTAGTTTTAAAATTTTTAATTTCATGATTCTTCTAGCCACATGCATTTCCTGTCTAAACTTCTTTTGAAATTGGTAATCTCTATTATACTTCTTTGAATTTAACTGAAGACAAAATAGCTTGCTTTTGGATGTCTCCATATAATTACAATTTAATTTTGTCTGGTTGATATGCTAAAGATAATGGCTTCTATTTTGCAAAATTAGACCCAGCTCCATGCAGCACCACTGCCAGAGCCTCTTTCAGATGCAGAAGCCAACTGTTCCCTCATTCCTGCAGAGTACATGCTTTCAGATTTTGGCGGCATTTCCATGGCTCAAACAGAATGAAAATTTCTCTTGATTTGTATAAAAACACTAGCTTCCCCCTGCTCAGTGATGTGCACCAAGCAGACCTCTTATAGATAGAATGTGACAGAGAGCAACCTGGAGCTCTGAAGTGCCTCAAAACTGACACTATACTGATTCACTTTACCCCATTTTACTCTATTGTTCTTAAAAATATTGCCATTGCCTTGATCTAATCATTGCCATAAACTGACCCACCCCTCATAAACAGTCAACATCACCACACCTCTTTCCTGTAATCTGAATGTCCTCCGCAAAGGCATAGCTTTTACATTACTGCCACTCTTAGATAATAGCATCATGTCCACTTAAAAAATGTCTTTTTCTATCCAGTTCATGTCTGAGAGTTGGTTTTTTTTTTTTTGGGACTTTTATGTCGTTTGGTTTTTATATCAGCTTATTTCTGCCTGTGGAGTAAAAAGGTACCATACATAGATCTAGAAAGTGATTGTTGAATTTGAAGGTAGCACAACAGTGTTGGCAGATGCTGGGGTACTGAAATGCACTGGAAAAGACTGCCTAACTCCAAGATTTCAGGCAACTATAAACAAAATGAAATTCAAATTCACCTCCATAAACCTACCTGATTTGTTCTAGATGAATTTAAAAATAATAAAATAGTAATTAATTCTGGAACATTTTTTAAGTCTTTTTTTTTATTTCTGATTTTTCTTCTTCATAATCTGGCTTCAAGGTCATTTAAAAAGAGGTAGCAATTCAATAAAGGGAATAATTCAATAAATTATCAATTCAGATAATAAGAAAGCAAGAAAAAATACTGAAATATACAAATGCCACATTTGCAATTGTCTATTATGAGTAAGGGTCCACTTACTTGAGTACATGTATAGAAGAATGCAAGAACGTGACAAACAGCAGAGAAGGCCTTCCTCTCTAAGACTTCAGCATCCAGAAGAACCAGGTGAAGGAGCTTGGAACAAGTAAAGAGTCCCTTAAGGCTTTCACATTAAACAGAAGAAACACATAAAACATTAGGGCAATGTGGCAATGCTTCCTGTTTGCAGACAGGTAAGCAGCTGCCCCTCGATTGGCCCATCATGAAGGACTTTACTCTTAAACTATAGGCCAGGACAATTCTTCATTAAGTTATTAAAAAAAATAATCAATGAAACAAATGAAAAGTCCCACATTTT